>BQNB010031132.1:20000-54272 GCA_026074375.1 Tanacetum coccineum
TTTGTTGTCTTAAGTTTTCCAAAAATATGTTAAGTTCAGTTTGTAGTTCAGGTAGTATGCAAGTTTTAAAAGTCTCAAAGCCTTTTTTAATTGTCAAATTTAGATACGCTTAATATGTAATTAGCTTCTGATTTTTTCTTGCACAGTTCATTAAGTATAGTTAGATATGTTTGAGCTAATATTTTAGTTTTATAAGCTCATTTACTACTAAAAAAGTAGCTGCAAGTAGCTTATTTAGTTTTTACCAAATTCAAAAAAATCAAAAATCTGGCTTAACAGCCCTTTTTAAATGCTTTTATATTAGCTTAAATGTTTTTCAAAATGCTTAGATTTTTTCATTTTCTTATTCTCCAGTATACAGCTTTATATGCTTTCACTTTTAGCCATTAGGCTTGTGTCATTAAGCCCCTTAAATTTAGCTTAGAAAGTAAGCTTGTTAGCATGCTTGTCTTTTTTTAATGCATTCTTTCTTAGCTTTTCAGTCCTTTTAGCTTAATTTTTATTTGCTTATTTTAAATCCTAATTTGCTTATTAGGGTTAGGCTTCATCTTTTTAAGCTTATTTTCTTTTACATTGATTATTGTGTTTAAAAAAGCTAAACAATTTAGCTTTTATGTAACTTAGTTAAAAAAGCAAAACTGTCATTTTGCAAAGTGGTTTAATTCTACTTATTTCTTAAGTTTTGTAAAAAGCTCCTTTTTTAAAATTTATTTTTGCTTATATTTTAGCTTTTTAAAAAGAAATAAAAAAAGTTTTTCAAAAAGGGAAGCCACATGGTTCGAACCTGTGACCTCACCTCCCCTTAACATCACCAACACCTTAGCACACACACTCACTACCAATTGCCCTGGGGTCTTTTTCATTAATAGGTTTGTAACATTTATTATTAGTACTCATTTTAATTTTAGCTAGTTCGAGCTTATTGGCTTATTATCTGCTTATTCATTCAGCCAATTTTCAAGTTTTCATTTTTCATAGATTCTTCATAGTATAAAGTACTTTTTCTGAATTTTTCAGAATTTTCCAAATTAGTTTAGTATTTTTAATTAATTTTTTAGATTAATTTAGTTTTTAATTCATAATAAATAAACTAAAAGTAAAAAAAATATAATTCTTTTTTTTAAATTTTCTTTTATCATTTAGGACCTTTAAAAATTAAATTTGCTTTTGTTGGGTTTAAATTTGATAATTTAAGTTTTAGAATCGCGTTTTTAATTCCCGTTAACGTTTTTTAGGTTCGATCTTTAATTGCTTTCATTGTTTACTTTCGTTTATTTGTTTTTGCATATTATTAGTAGCAATAGAATACAAATCAAAAATCTTGATTATTCAAACACGCGATCACGAACTTAAACTCGATTCTCAATTCACGCCTCGTCGGGAAACGACTCGGGAAGGTTTTTGGATTTTACTTTGGTCAAAAGTAATCTTCTAGAAGTCTTACGGAATACTTACTCACTCTCATTATTTGATATTTTGATTTTAATTATATATATGTATATTAAGTTATATATATAAGTATAGTTAATTTTAAAATAATCAATTTTTGGCGCCGCTGCCGGGGAGGTTGTGAAACGATTATTGTGTACGTTTGAAGATTAATGTTTAAAGACCCTTCCCCGTGAAGTTATCGCTTTCATTTGTGAATATTTTCTTCTATTATCAAGTAATCAAAAATTCTAAAAAAATTAAAAAACAACAAAATCAACCGTTGTGTCAATTGTTAAATCGGCTCACCTTTAGATTACAAACTATAAGAGAGGTTTAAGGAGGGTTGATCCGATGAACTTCGACCCGAAAGGAGAAGGTTTTTAAAACGCTTCGTGCTTACCCACTCCTCCGCTTCTTTGTGCGTTTTCTAGAGAGCTACCGCGCACCTTTGACTATCGGTCCTAAAAAAAATTTCTTTTATATTTATCTTTCATAAAAAACTAGAAAAATAAATCTTTCTTATCCTCCTAAATGGTTAATTCTAATTTCTCATACAAACGACGTAGTTGTTTCAAGTGTGGAAGGTCCGTTTGGTGTCTATATGCGACAATGACCCTTGTGAGCGGTGTATAAGAAATTATACGGATGAAGTTAGTGTTTATGCTGTATGAAGTCGAAAAAATACATTTGTTATATTCAAATCCAAATTCTTATCATTGATTCTCCAAATAATTTTAACCTACCTCCACAACCCAGAACGTATTCTTGTGAGTTTAGTGGAAACAATTCTCACATATGGTTAGCGATTTGTCCACCTCAAGTTCCGTTTATCTATAATCCGGAACCGTGTTACAATCAAGACTTTGATAATGATTTCCCACAAAGTTTTCAAAGTTATCCACAACAATATCTTTGTTGTGAAAACTGCGGGGTCCTCATAAGACTTTTCAGTGTCAACCATTGAACCAAAATTTCTATGAACCTAATCTTTGCTATAATTCTAATTCTTTTGGTTTTGACCAATATCAACCCCCGCATATACGTCATAAATCACCTCCTCAAATAAGCGAGTGTGCAAGCCAAGAGAAAACCTAATGAAATCTATACAAACCTTTTTAAAGAAGTTTGATCGTATATCTTTTAGAGAAACGCCAAAGGTTTTATTGCTAGCTTGGGAGAAATTTTTTGAAATTAAGCATGCTTTTAAAGAAAAGCAACATCAACCAGAGGATATACAAGAATTGCTTCATAAACTTCTTAAAGATTTGCAAATGATAAGTGAGGAGCTGGCAGATTATATTAATACTCCGAACTGGAATTGTCCTGCCTTCTACGAAGATGATGACGAGGAGTATACTATTGCAATCACACCCGTCTTACCAACCGAGGAGCCCGATAACTCTCTAAGTATGGGGGACGAGCATCTTAGCACTATTCCGGAAACGGAATCGGACGAATTAATAAAGTCTAGTGTTGAGAACCTTGTCCCAATCCCAAGTGAGTCCGAGGATTTTTCCGATATCGAAAGTGAGTGTGATGTGCCCGTTTGTGATAATTTTACAACTTTCTCTAATCATCTCTTTGATGCTGACGACGATTTTTCCTCTAGTGACGACGAGTCATTTTCCGATGAGGACGTTCCAAAGGAAATTTATTCGAACCCTTTTTTTTATGAAGAAATCATTTCTACTAAGATAGATCCGCATCACTTTAATGCCGAGTCTGATCTTGTAGAATCTTTGCTTAATCGAGATATTTCGATAGTTTCTTCTCCTAAGTTTGATTCTCTTCTCGAGGAGTTCTCCGGTGACCTCGCTCATATCGATTTGATTTCTCCAGAAATTGATGAATCCGACTTTGATCTTGAGGAATAAATTCGTCTTGTTGAGAAATTGTTATATGATAATTCATCTCATCAACCTCTGGAAGAATTTAATTCTGAAAATTCTGATGCTGTAATCGGATATTTCTCTCCATCTCCTATCCTCGTTGAGGGTAGTGACTCTCTTATGGAGGAGATTGATATTTTTCTTGCTCCGGATGACTCTATGCCACCGGGCATTGAGAATGATGACTATGACTCTGAAGGGGATATCCTTTTCCTTGAAGAATTGCTTAGCAATGATTCCCCTTCACTTCATGAAAATGAGTCATTTCATTTTGATGTTCCATCATCCCCTCGTCCTCCTGCGAAACCGCCGGATGATGGAATTTACTTTGAGCCCGATACGGGAGTTTTTACAAAAGTGGTGGATGATATTTCTGATAATTCGACAAGAGAACTTATTGTTCATGTGCCTAATGTTTTACCCAACCTTCCCACCCTTTCTCCAATGTTTGACACTTTGCTTCCATTTTCATCCGAAAATGACGACAAAGTTTTCAATCATGGAATTCTTGCTTCTAATGAGGAGAAATCTCCTCATCTCTTATCTCATCGGGGCTTTAAAGCTTTCCAGGTCATTTCTGATTTTTCTTAAAGCCCGATGATGATCTATGGAGAGGGACATTATATTTGGTGATGTTCCGTTCTACATTTCTATCCCCCTTGACCAACTCAAGTATGGGGGATCGAGTCAGGCTCAAGAATCGGTTAACAAAAATAAGCGCTTCTGTGTTTATCCTAATAGTTGTAGTAGTTATAATGAATAAGTGTGTTGTGAGGAGCTTGCAGATTCATTTCTCGTGCTTTGTGTTTTGTGAATGTTGGTCAAGGATTGCCCGGATTATTGAAGCCTCTGTGCTCGTGGTTTTTTTTTGTTCCTGTCGTTCCGCGAGCTTCTAATCCTCTGCTTCATTATGGGAAATCCAACTATCCTAAATCTATCGACTAGGTGTATCTTGGTGCATACTTAATAAAAGGCCTAGATTTTAGTTAGTGTCCCTTCTTATACACATTGAGGACAATGTTCAATTCTAGTATGGGGGATCTATCGATTTTGATTATGTATGCAGTCAGTGTTTTTCACGTAATACTGATTTTTACCACAAAATACAAAAAATGAAAAAATTTAAAATTTTTCAAAAAATAAAATTAGTGATTTTTTACAATGTTACTTTTCTGCTGGTAGTATAAGATAATTTTGACTCGATCGAGCCGTTTTTGTTGAGCTCTTGCTTTGCCCTAATTTTAGGACTATGCCATGCAACAGGATCTTTTTATTAAAGATTTTTAAATTTGCAAAAGAACGAGAAATGATAGAGTATATAATTATGACGTTCAGATGACTAATCAAGGAATTAGTTGGAAAATTTTATACGAGCTATAAGTGTAGTTTGTTGGCTTTTTGTCCACATAAAGTTCTATTCGGACTTAATAATACGTGCTTCTTTGAAAATAAACTTATATTAACGATTTTTGAAGTTTTGATCGTTATAAATAATTTTAGTCTAGTCATAATTTATACTTAAAATTTCTAGAAAGAATTTTCTTTTATCGTGGTAATATAAGTGAAAGGAAAAAAAATGAAAATGAAAGGGTAAATAATAAAAAAACTATGGGCTAATAAAGGTTTATGCATCTTGTCGGCTCACAAACGAGTTGCAGTTTCTAAATAGCGCAACTAGTAATTATAGGGATGCTAAAGTTGTGCTTGCATCTTGCGCTCACAACGATGTTGCCAGGCCTTCTAAATGGTCGATGAATGTTTCCTTAGTTTAAAGGATGTGTAATTATATTAAGTGTTTATATTTTTGATTTAATAAATATAGGGAAAATCTATTTTTCTTAAATTTAAATATGCTTTTGAACTAAGACTATTCGTTTTAAGTTGTGATTTTTATGTATAAAACGGGAAATGCAAGGGTATTGAACCGAAGGGTCCGTTGAGTTCTGTATAGTCTTGTGGGGTGTCAATAGCCTGGTCACTTAGCCGCAAGGTTGGGATGTGCCAAGACGAAAGTCACTACATGAGATGATCTCGCCTTCAAACTCATTACTTTTGGGTAGAACGCGAAGCATAGAAATTTTGCAAAAAGTTTGATCTATGGTTGAAATTCAAAATAAGCAAAATTCACATAAGATTAATCAATTGTCGGGGAGCAAAAAAGTTTCCAAAGGTACAAGTTCGAGTAGTGTTAGATTTAGCTTGTATGTAAAAGGAGATTCATTTAAGCTTGTTGGGACGTGTTTTTGCATGAAAAATTAGGACGATGAATTTATCTTTTTGGGCATTTTAGGATTGAAGTGCTTCTTATTCCGTGATCCTAAAAGTTATGACAATAACGAATCCTTACATTATGTTAGTTGTTATATATAAAGGTATAAAAGTGGAGTAAAAGGAAAAAATTACAAAAAATGGTGTGTAAAGAGGTTTACAATAGTTATAAATGGTCTTAATCAATATCGGGTGCTTTCATAAAACTAATGATTCTTTATTTTCCACATTGTTGAACACTTAGCTACTTTTCGAGGTAATTAGTCGAGGGGATTGAGATTCTTGGTTTTCTAAAGTGTTTACTTGTGGCATTGCGTGAGGACACGACAATAGTTTAGTATGGGGGATTTTGGTATGTGCTTAATTACACATATCTTTATCCTATAAAAACGAGCCTAAATGACCAAAAACGGACATAAAAAGGCCAAAAACATGTTTGTTTTACTTTTTGTACTGTGCAGGTATCAGATATATGACAAAAATACAAAAATCAAGCCTTTACGGACAAAACCGAGCACGGGAATGGAAAGAGCGTGAAAAGTCAAAGCCGAAGCCAAAACCGACAAAACCGAGCACGGGAATGGAAAGAGCGTGAAAAGTCAAAGTCAACAAGTCAATGTCAATGATCGAAGCCGAGGACATAAGCATCCTATTGGGCCAACCCGCACCTCACTTAATAGGCCGGATCACCCCAATATGCTTATTTAATAATCAAAAGCCCAACATCCTATTTAAATCAAACCTGGCCCAAGTTTAATAAAATAAGCCCAACAAAGCCCAAACCACTTAACAACAGTTAGCCCTACTACACCCTTAACCTGTTGCATTGTTAGTCCTTAAGGACTAACATTGCTAGTCCTTAAGGACTAAAAATGTTAGCCCCTACACCTTTTTAACATTTGCACCCTACGTCCCTAGCGCTTAACCCCGTTACCGTGTTCATCCAAATCAATTTTTCCCGCCATAACTACTATTCACCATCCCTGTCACTCTCAACCTCGTCCCATGAACCCTACAACAAAACCCCACATCACAAAACTTCAAACCATGTTGGCAATCCCCTCATCCCTCATTCGTTGATGAACAAGGACAACAAATCAAGGGCTCAGATTGCAATCCTTGAAGCCAAAGCAAAATGGATGGCTATGATGATGATTTCGACCCTCTCACACAACAAACATAAGTTCAAGACCCTGCACCTTCGTTTTTTTTATAAATAGGATTCATTTTTTTTCATTGTAACTTATCTAGTGTAGTGTAATTTAGGAGTAGTGTAATTTGCTTTTAAATTTCTTTTACAGCTTATTTGTCTTTTCATATTGTCTTTGAAATTTCAAGAACCTTGTAATCTTTTTAAGTTAATGAAAAGTTAAGTTTTTATGTTTACGCAAATCTGTCCTTTTTTAATCTTTATGCCTTTAAGCTATTTTTTTGTTCAAAAGTCTTGTGCTTATAGAAACCCCATTAATACTTATATATGGCTTATACATTAGCTTTTGTGAGTTTTTATGTGTCATTGGAATTCAAAAATGTGGGATATTTTAGGCATTTTGGATGATAAATCTAGCCTTGGATTAGCTATTGGTTTGGATTCAGATTATGACAATATGCTGAGTCCTAGAGCTTTTTAGGAATTTCTTTTTAGTCCTTGTTTTGTGCAAAGGATCAAGTAAGATTTCATTTTCATTTTTAGCTTATTTTCTGCACCAGCTTATTAAACTGCTTATTCTTTCCTTAGTATGCTTCATATGTACTTATCCAGTCTATTAGTAGCTTATAATGTCTAGTTTAAAGTTTAGTTATAGCTTGCTTTAAATTTCTGATGTTTTGTTCAATTTAAGTCAAAAACTGCACATTAGCTTATCTTATTATTAAGTGAATTATGTCTTCTCTGTTGTTGCTTATTTGTTTTGTAAGCTTAGTACTTAATCTGTTTTGAATTTAAAAGCTTAATAAGGTCTGTTTTAGTTAAAATTTAGATTTTAGTTTTTAAAGGGGTGTTTGGGTCAAGGTTTTCAAATGGGTCAAAATGGGTATGAATCTGTTTTTGGCATTCAAGTCAGATTTAGTAAGCTCTAATTAAGTCTTTAGGATAGTTTTAATAAAATTGGATAGTTTTGATAAGTTAGTAGGTGGTTTTATATGAAGTTAAGTCTGTTGGTACAAAATAGGGTTTTCAAATTGCTTATCAGATTAATTTCTTAAAGATATATTTGAATTGTGGTTTTTATGTTCAACATGGACTGCATTAGCACCAATTCAAACTTGTTTTGGGTCAATAAAAGTTAGGAATGTTTTTTATAAGATTTGATCAAAACAGTCTAGAGTTTTTTAGCTTTTTTAGGTTTGGTTATGAGATTCTTTGTGGTAGGTCTTAGCTTATCTTTGATTAAATTAGATTGCATTTAGCTTATTTTAGTATAAATCTATCTTAAGTTTTTATTAAGTCATAACCAGTTTTGAGTCTTAGTTTTTAAGCTTATAGTCTGTCTTCAAAACAAAAAAAAAGCCAAAAATATAGTAGGGTATGCTGTCATTTTAAGCTTTATTTTCTAGCTTATTCTCTTGGTCATTTTTCTTAATTTCTTCTTATTTGAGTTCTTTTAGTGTTAGAATTTATATATTTTTAGTTTATAGCTTATTATTAATGCTTAATAGTCCTTTAAAATTAGCTTAAAAGTAGTAGTATGAGTCCTTTTTATCTCTTTTTTTTGAGTTAACTGTTTTAATGATTTTTCTGCTTATTTAGCTTATTTGCTTTGCTTATTTCCAGTCATATGTGCTTATTAAGTCTAGTATAGGTCAAGTCTTAGCTTATTAGCTTTTGTTGCAGCTTATTTTTCATTTAGCTTGATCTGCATAAAGCTAAAAAGCTTTTAAGTTTATAGCTTAATCTGTCTGTTTCAAGTGCTTATTCTGAGCTTAATATTAAGTTTTGTAAAAAGTGCTTTTATTAAAATTGCTTATTTTCATGATATAAAACTTTTCCAAAAAGTAAATTTCAAAATATAAAAAAAACTAGGGAAATTGGGAAGTCAAGGGTGAGCAAGGCTCGAACCCAAGACCTCCACAACCTCAACCTAGTTCTTACACACACACACCTCACAACCAACTGCCCTGGGGTCTTTTTCGTGTATAACCTTACACTATTAATTATTTATAGTAGTTTTACAGATTTGCTCATTTGAACTTATTAGCTTATTTTACTAGCTTATTTGCACTGCTTATTTCCTGTTAATATTTTCCCTAGAATCTACATAAGTCAAAGTATTTTTTCCAGAATTTTAATAATTAGTTTACTATTTTTAATATTTTATTTAGATTAAAAGTGTTTTTAACTCGAAATAAATAAAATAAAAGTCAAAAAAATATAATTCTTTTTTTAAAATTTTCTTTTATCATTTAGGACCTTTAAAAATTAAAATTGCTTTTGTAGGGTTAAAATTTGATAGTTTAGGTTTTTAAAGCTCGGGTTTAGATCACCTTATCGTTTTTTCGTGTTTTTGTTTTAATTGCTTTCGTTATTAGCTTGCTTTTACTTGTTTTTTGCATATTAATTGTATAAATAGAATCCAAATCAAATATTGAATCATTCAAACACGCGATCACAAACTTAAACTCGATTCTCAATTCACGCCTCGTCGGGAAACGACCCGGGAAGGGTTTTTTCGAGACTTTACTTTGGATAAAAGTAATTTTCCTTCTTAAAAGCTTTACGGAATTCTTACTCTCTTCTTAATTGATATTTAGTTATATATATATATATATATATATATATTACTTTAATATTATATATGCTAAGGAACATCGAAATCAACTTTGCTTTTACCTTTTGGTTTATTTTATTTAACCAACCACCAAACTCTTACAACTTGAAACCTAAATCCTTTATCAACGTGTCGCGTTGATGTACTCATCCATCACAAAACCCAAATTCATCATCCTAAACTAGTGGGACATAGCCGTTAAGTTAAGCTGCATCTTCTGGTCGAGCCGTTTCGTTTTCCGTTTGTGCTGTGCTTATTATTTTTGTGTTACTATCTCATCGTTTGCCTAAGGTGAGTTCATAGCCCCACGTTTTACTTGTTTTATATTTACCTTATAACTTTTGGGGTGAGAACATGCTCGTTTACAAACTTGTTTACTCTAATGATTTCAAACTTTTATAAATGTTCGTTTGCAAACTCGGTTACATGATTGATATCACACTTTGTTTTACTTATGGATGCAATTACTTAAAGCCTTTCTTTTGGAAATACGCTGGTTACTTTTACATTGGACACAAATGCTTTACGTTTTTCCCAATCTTGTTTACGTGTTGCCTAAGTAAATGTTGAAACTTGTATGCCCGAGTTATCATGAACCGTTAGTTACTTATGATCAGTTGGATTGGTAAGTGAGCGCGAGTGTTGTAAATAGATCTATTGGGACTAATCATCCCCGTCCGTGTAAGTAGCTCTTACATGATCAACGGACGTATACCATGTCGAGTGATACGGTGAAGCGCCATGTTGGCACCCGTCAGGGCAAGTTTATTAAGCATTTTGCATGCTTCCATTACATTTAGCCTCGGTATCATGAGCTTAGTGCAACGTAAATACCTTTTATGTGAAGTTGTATCTGTTATAACTGTCACATACGTTTTATAACTTGTGGTCCATACTGCTTTCATTAAACGTTACAAATTTCTAAATACTTTTTATAATACTGTGAGTGAAGCAGTATTCACTAAATGTTTTTTTATTTTCGTAAATACTTTACCTAAACTTATGAATTCACCAACTTTATGTTGATATTTTAAGCATGTTTTTCAGGTGCATAGCTTTAGACTTCTCTGATGTGCTATGTGGAGTCCACGTGCAATATGATATCATCTTTCAAGACTTTATTATCACTCATACTCGTTGTCTTTTGAAAACTTAATTATGCTTCCGTAACGTTTTAAATTTCATTTCAAATCTTGTAAGACTTATCCATTTTTAATAAATACAGCGTGTTATGATTTTCAAAACGTCTATTAGTGGTCGTTCCCTTGATCTTGTGTGATGTATATTATGACGTCACGCCCCCGGACACTCATTCCTTCCAGGCCCCGTCTGGGGGTGTGACATTGATGGAAGAAATTGGTGCGAAAGGAGGTACCTAAAGAAAGACGTAGCTTTGTCTTGAGTCTAACTTAAAGACTCATTAATAAATAAAAGTGCTTTTCGGGAGACAACCCGTCTTTTTAGTAACAAAATTCATTTAAATTTCTTCATATTAGTTGGTTTGTATGTTTCTTACTTAGTTTTGCAGGTTCTCACAATAAGAAAATGGAATTCGAGGTCACATCAACTCGTATTTATGTGGTAAATATTTCTGTTGGGGCGTAACTACTTCAGTTACGCCGTAACATATATTGCTACGACGTAACCCTCTCTTTGGTTACACCATAACCAGACATAACCAAAATTTTAAAATTATTTTTTTCACATGATTATGGCGTAACCCAATTGTCTACATATATATCTAAACTTTTCTAAGACCTTGTGAGTTGCTCAATGGTCCTGCTAATTTTTCTCTTCACAGCCTTATACAATATCGTTTTACACGAAAACCGTCACAGTTTCTTTACATGGAAATATTGTGTGAATATAAGTATTACAAGTCTTGTATGGGTGGGACTTGTAATAGGAGGATAGATAAAAAAATTGCTATGTTATCTCATTCATAAAAACCTTTATCTTATTTACTTTAACTGTATACTCATCAACTATTTTGAACTCTATGTCGATCTCCCCTGATTGTTTTACTCCCCGTCTCCGAAGGCGAGTTTTAAACACTCGTTCCATACTCATTAGAGAACCTGCATTGTCATGTCATCCACCATGTAGGTTCCTAGATTTCACACAAATATGGACTCGAGAGAGAAAGATAGAGAGAGAGAGAGAAGGAAGGGAGAAACATATGAAAAACACACTAAATGTGTGTGTAAAAATAATTCAACCAACACCTTCTCCATGTGTAGAGAGGGCTTTTATACAAAGGATAAACCGGGCTTTCCATGGGCATGCCATGGGTGATACGTATATAAAATATATCAAAGTATTTATAAAAATTTACAAATAATCCTTAAGGACAAAGATTAAATGCAATTTAAACACAAAAATATATAATATAATACGTTTAACCGGTAAGTGATTACCGGGTCGTATCCCAAAGAAATGTGAATTGATACCCTTGATTCAGTTTGGACAATGTTATGAATGATTTTCAACTTTTTGATTGATTTTCTAAGACTAAAAACAATTAAAACAATTAAATGCAAGAAAATTAACTAAACACTTAACGATAAAATTTGAAAGAAATCACAAAAACGAATAACGAGAATTGAAAACCGAGCCCTAAAAGCTAAATTGCTCAAAAATAAACTTTTGAGAGTCAAACTAATTTTCCTATGAACTTAATGATAAAAGAAAATTTTCTAAAAAAGATTTATATTTTTTTTGATTATTTTTCTATTTTTTATAATTTTTTAAAGTTTTTAATGAAAATAAATGATTAAAAATACTAAATGAACTCTAGAAATTCTAGAAAAATAAATGATTTTATTTTTTTGATATATTTTTTCTATTTTTTATGAGTTTTTGAAGTTTTTAATGGAAATTAATGTTTAAGAAATATAAACGAACTATAAAAATTCTAGAAAAAAATAATTCTAGAACAAAAAATAGCTTATACTACTTAAAACCTAGGAAAAATAAGCTTATAATCACAGCTTATCAAATAAGCCACGAAATAAACTTAATAGGCTAATAAGGGAAAAGTGTGTATAAAAGTAAAATTGCGCAAGAGTCTTATGAAAAAGAACCAAGGGCACAGCGGTAAGGAGTGTGGTGTGTGTGTTTATAAAAGGGTTGAGATGTTGAGGTCGGGGGTTCGAGCCTTGCTCACCCCCGATTTCCACCTTCCTTTTTTTTTAATTTTAATTTTTAAAAACTTAAAGAACAAAAGTTGTTAAGGAATCTTTTTTAAGCAACTTTAACAAAGACACTATAAGCTGAAACTCAAAAATAAGCTCTCTAAAAGCTTTTTAAGAAGCTGTTTACAGTAAGTGAGCTTTTGAGCTCCAAAAAAAACTAATTTCTACTTAAAAGCTTGCACACAACTCATTTTAGGCTTATTTTCAAATCTAAAAGCTATTTTTGAAAGCTTATACTACCTACCATCTAAATTTGATAAGCTAATCAAACTTACTACACTATAAGCTAACTGAATCTTGAGATCTAAATGGCAAACTCAGGATCTAACACAAAAAACTCAAAATCAAATTAAGCTAGAAAACTAAATAAGCTACAAGAGAAACTGAGCTTTTGCAAACTAGATAACCTACTTACAGACTAAGAATTCAAATCATAAAAACCAATACTACAAGCTAAAAAGCTAAGATTAAAAGCTAAGACTAGTGACTTCTGTTATTGGTTTTTTTTAAAGGATTTTTAAAGACTTTAACAGCTAATGTATCCTAGTAATTAAGCTAGAAATTGAAAATTTTCTTTTAAAACTATCTAGTCCTATATCTAAACTATGAACCTACTCAATTTTAAAACCTAAAGCTTATTTGAGCTAGCTTAAATGCTAATGAAAAGGTAAGCAGTAGTAACTGCAGTTACTACTGCTGATGCAATTGACCAAAGGCCAAAACCAATTTGCAGGTTACCTTTTAAGGTAAACCTGCATTAGACACTCAAAGAGAATGTGTATAAACACACCACAAACATAAACCAAGCTTAAGTCAGCTTGGGTCAAGTTTTTAACAAGTTTAGGAAAAGGAAAAATTCCCCTGGTGCTGAGACAAAAACTATAAGCTTCAATTTGATTTTAAAAGTGAACTAACTCCACAAACCTGCTTAAAACTTTATCAAATATGAAAATCAAACTGACTAAAGGAAAATTACCTAGATACCTTGACTTTATGAGGTCAAACAACTCTAATCCAAACACCCCTTTAGACTTATGAACATTTATTTAAGCTAGTGAAATGAAAATCTAATTAACAAACCCCTATTACCAGATAATAATCAACTTATCACCAGCTTAACAAACATAAACCAAGCTTAAGTCAGCTTGGGTCAAGTTTTTAACAAGTTTAGAAAAAGGAAAAATTCCCCTGGTGCTGAGACAAAAACTATAAGCTTCAATTTGATTTTAAAAGTGAACTAACTCCACAAACCTGCTTAAAACTTTATCAAATATGAAAATCAAACTGACTAAAGGAAAATTACCTAGATACCTTGACTTTATGAGGTCAAACAACTCTAATCCAAACACCCCTTTAGACTTATGAACATTTATTTAAGCTAGTGAAATGAAAATCTAATTAACAAACCCCTATTACCAGATAATAATCAGCTTATCACCAGCTTAACAAACATAAATCAACAATCACTAAAGTTAGAATCAAAGATCTACAAACTATATTAACTATTTTTGGTTTTTTATGATTTTTAAGATAGAAATTGCAAAACTAAGATCTAAGCTATATTAACTAAAGATAGATGATCAATTAAGACTGATAAGCATATTAGATGACAATAAGCACAGATAAGCTAACTAGAAAGCAAATTAAACATTTGATAAGCAAACAAGCAGATTTATAAGCTAGAATTTTAAGATAGTAAAGATAAAGGAGAACTTACAGGAACCTTAGCAAAACAAAGGTGATAAAAGCTCAAATGAGCATCTACAAGCTCTGGCTTATCCTAAGATAAGCCAGTATAAGTCCATATGAGTTCTTCCCTTTTAAACTCATCTTCCAAAAGTCTCAATCCAAATAAGCAAAGGTACTTTTAAGCTGATTTTAAAGCTTTGAGTATGATTAAGGCTTAATTAAGCTCAATCACAAGCTTATAGACTTGTGAGAGCTATAATGAGCTTATGTAATAGTAGCTTATCATTTGAAGAAGGTTAAGAACTTATGAGTAAAGACAAAAGCTTATGACAGATTGTTTGAAAGTAAAAACTCAATTTCATTAACTAAAAGCTTGATTACATTATTTAAAAGGAAATTACAAGAGATTTAAATGAAAATTACATTAAGCTAAATTTACTAAGCTAAAATCTACTCACTATCTAACCATTGAGTGTGTGTGAGAGTGTGGGTATATATAGTGTCCAGCTGAAGCTTCTAGTCCCCTTTTCAGTTAGACGCTCCTCTTGATCATAGCCTTCCATTCCTCTAATCATTGAGTCTTTGTTTTTTAACCGTTGGATTAGATTTGGGACACACGGATTGCCAGCGTGGCATCCGTGTGTCAGAAGCCTTTGTGCTTCTTGTGTGAGTACCTCAAGTGCAAATCCCAACATTCCCTTGTGCTACTTGTCAGTCCACGTGTCCTCTTCATTAGGGCTTGACCAATGGGGTGCGTTTGATGATGTATAACTCTGCCCATGTGTACTTTGCCCCTTGAATTGTCCTTTATATCCCTCAATTGGTAAAAGCCCCATGATTTTAACCCTGGGTAAAATGGAGGAGACGATGAATAGTGACAACAAACTTTCCCGCTCTTTTTTTTACTATAAGGGTGCGTTTGAGTTTGTTTGACCCGGACTTATTTTTCCTTTGACTTGGGTTTGGGCCGGGTTATAATGGATTTGGGCCCGGGCTTGGGTTTTGGGTTTAGTTTTAATAACAAAGATAACAATTGTTAACTTTTATAAATAAAAGTTAACGACCGTTAGGACTTTTAAGGATTATTTTTGTGAATTGGTTTATAAATGAGGGACTGGTTTGGTAACTTTGGATTTGTCTTTTTGTGACCTTGACTTTGGTTGACCAAGTTGACTGAAGGTTGACCACAGTTTGACTTTGATAGCTTTCTCTCGGCTTTTTGCGTGCTCTTCCGTTCCCGTGTTCGTGTTTGCCCGTGTCCCGTTTTATGACTATTTTTCTTTGGATTTTTTGCAAATATCCGCACCTACACAATACACAAAGACAAAACAAGCAATATTGCCAAAGCATTTCTTAAGCACAATTTTGTACATTTTAGGGTTCATTTTTGTAAAAAAGCATGAATAGTGTTATCACACATATCAATACGCTCCGCGACAAAAACTGATCCCGTTATGTGCAAAGTGAAGAAAAGTCGAATCCCGTTATCCCAGCGTAATCGAGGAGCAGCACTACAATGGGACACGGAAGTCCAAGTCAAAAAGACATAAACCTACGAATGAGGATGACTTGGCGGTACCTTGGATATGTGAAGAGGTAACTCCGTTCACAACCCGAATCCGCAATTTCAAAAGTTCAAAAAACACGAATGCCTAACAACGAAAAGACATATGACAAAACATGGGATCCAGAGGATCACGTAAAATTTTTCCAAGCGGCAACACAGGTAGAACGCCGGGCAATGCCTACATGGTGTAACATGTTCAATTCTACCCTAATAGTGCCGTAAGGTTATTGTTTAGATGACTCCCGGTCCAGAGAGCATAAAGGGTTACAAGAATCTAAGAAGCCTTCTTAGCGTACTTCATGCAGCAAAAGAAGTACGTCAAAGACCCCGTTGAAATACACAATATTAAGCAAAGGGACGTAGAGACCATCGAGGAATTCATGGAATGATTCAAGGTGGAAACGGGACGCATGAAGGGAGTTCCTGAGTGCATGAGGATCTCCGAATTCATGCATGGTGTTAACAACCCTGAATTGACAAAGCGCCTTAACGAACATGTTCCAAAGACCATGGAAGAAATAATGATTGCCACCATTTCCTTCATACGTGGAAAAGCCGCTGCCGCTGACAAAAAGAAAGGTCAAACATCATGGAGAGCAAAGGAGCAGTCAAAGTGGCACGCTTCAGAGCGGAGGTCTGACTTCCGAAGTCAGCCAAAGGAAGGACGGGGGTCTAGCAGTTTTACCCCCTTACAAGAACACCCAAAGAAATCCTCGCGACCAAAGTAGGAAAGTTTAACCACCCATGGTAACCCCGGTGGAGAAGAGAAGCAGCAACAAGTTTTGCGACTTCCACAATGATAACGCACAGTTATGGGGATGCGAAAGTTGGCAAACTCAAAGAACTTGGTGTACACACCGAATTTGCCCTCTGGAAAATAAACGATCCTGTCTCCTGGGCCAGGCAATTACGGATGCAAATCCTCTATTATGCCATACTCGGAAGTAAACTCCAGCAGATACTCTTAGGAGATGGTTGACACAGCGGTCTCGAGTTGTATTGTATCCCTAACCATTTTTAATCAGTTTAACGAAGGGGCGCTATGTACTAACCTGGTGTGTCAAAAATTCGTGGGTATACGTAACGTGTGCGGCTGTGTGTGTGAATACGATGTTTTTTATTTATAAACTCTGTAGAAATGAACAGTCATCACCGATCCTATTTATACTCTGTCCTTGACAGTTGTGCACAGTTGGATGCTTGACACATTGTCATACCTCATCTAGGCGGAAACGCGAGGTGTAACATATTAATAAACATCACACAAGATGATAGATATAACACCATACATGATTTAGATAAAAAAAAATTATCCAAATTACAACGATACCAAATACAAGTTTAAAGAGTACAAAAGTCAACAAAAGTTATTTTTCTTCTGAACATGGATCACCCAAAAGACAATAACTTGGAAGAAAGTAGACATCTTGAACAAGTCCAAGAGCAAATACACTAAATTTCCACCTTAGGAATGTCACCTGAAAAGCATGATAAAAACGGTCAACTATCGAAATAGTTGGTGAGTTCTCAAGATTGTATACACCAAATATAGTTTTATATAAGAGTAGATGTCCGATAAAAGTTTGCCAACTCAATGGCAAGTTATCAAAAATAGTTGTCCACATCAAAATCAATTTCCAAACAAGTTGAGAGTCCAAAACAAATCAAGTTATCAAAACAGTTCCCGTTACATTAAGTAACATAGTACAAAATCAATTCAACATGTATGTATGCTATAGTGTTCATGCGAGGCACTACTTAAACGTATTCAGCCTAACCGTTCCAAACATCCAATCAAGTTCTAGTTGTATAGTGTGGCACAAACACTTAGTACTATGCACCCTTGTGCGAGGAGTGAGGAGGGGCTAATCTCCTAATAGCGCTATCCATAAGTACTAACGTCTCAATCCCGTTGAGGGGGAAAGTGAGTTAAAAGTAGTGGCGGGTTCCAAGCATACAACAACATACATATTAAGTTCAAGTTCAAGTTCAAGTTCAACACGATTCCAAAACAAGTTCAACACGTTCCACAAGTTTGCAAAGTTCAAAACCAAGTTCAATAAGTTCAAGTATGCTCGAATGTTTATAAAACATAAAAGTACGAGCATAGAAATTTAATAAAAACACATCATGCTTTCCACCCCAAAACAGTTAAAATATGCAAAAAGAGGGGGATGTGAGAAACTCACTAAAATGGAGATACCAAGATGAAAGTAACGAAGAAAAGCGGCGATGACAAATCTCAACCGCGACCTATTAATAATAATAATATATTATTAATATTCAATTATGTAAAATATGCAACCCATTGTAATTACGTTATATGCATGTCAATTCGTACATTAGGAATCCATGAGACTACACTTCGCTTTTTATTTCCATTGGTTATCCATTTTCAGAAAATTGCGCCGTTTTACTAGCAACTAGTTATCGCTTAACGACTTGCCAAACGACCTCAACACTTGTTTATACTCCATCTCCAGGTTCCTATGTATATTGACTTACTACTATGTTTGCCCCAAAGATTCTAAGCAAGTTTTACCTTTCGTAAATACTAGCACACTATAACTAGTTTAAAACAGGCCTGCAGAAAGTTATCAAAAGTTTGGCAACAGCAGGCACCCTTAAACATTTTATAAAAATCTGAAAAAAATGCAGGAGGTCACACACATCATGTACAATCTCCAGTTTAAATTTCGTCCAAAAATATTAAGTTTTGATCCGCCTGCACACAGCATCTTTACAAACGAAATTCTGGACAGCCAACACAGTTTTAGCACTTAATCTTGTACAAAGGTTTTGACTAACTTTTACACCTTGAAAATCAACGAGGGCTAGTTCGTTGGAAAGTAGACTCGAAGTAGATAACTTTAGGGTCTTGAAAACCTAGAAAAGATTTTGAAACGACCACGTTATGACATCCGAAAGTTGACCCAAATTCGGATATGAAAACTGTCATTTTCATGAAAATTGCCGAAACCATTTCCTAACTAAATTCGGCCATAACTTTTTCGTTTTTAAGAGTTAGAAGCTCTAATTTATACCGAAAACCTTACAATATTTTTAAACCATTGCATGTACAAGTTTACACCCGATCTAGCTCTAAATCATGGTTTTATGAACATTTTTGTGATTAGTTTTATCATCCGAATCCCCAAACCACCCAAACAAATCCTATAACCATTGTATCATCATTTTAAGAGTCTCATAATACTACTTATCCAGTAGCTAATTTATTTTATAGATTAGATCCAAAGAAAATGGATGAACATGTGTTTTGAGCCAAAAATAGGCACTTTTCGGGTACAAGAATAAGGGCCAACCTCCTTGTACCCTTAACCATACTTTTGAGAGACCTGTGATCATGATAGGATTAGAATATGAATGTTGAGATGAGTCACTCACTCGGTCACCAAGGATGATGGGGGCTAAATTGCAAAACAAACCAAAAGTCGTGTATAAGGATGATAAAACAAGAGCATTTTGATATATTCTTGTGTTTATTATCAGAGTTAAAGTGGTGGTTGGGATGTGGGTGTGCATGTGGTGATGACTCAAGTGGTAGGTGGAGGAGGTGAAGTTACTGAGATTTTGTAGTAGAGAGGGGATGAATTGTGTTAGGTGGCGGGAATCTTTTATGGGGCGTATTGACACACACAGTGACTGATGCAGTGTTCAGTCGCATTACGACTAGTGGTCAGTTGTTAGATTGTCTGTATATATTGGCTTTGTATTAAAAAAATGCGACAACCTTTGTAGACGTCAAAAGACTAAAGTGACATTATCAACTCACTCTCGCCAGTATGGTATCCAACAAGGATTCACAAAAGGAAGGCAAACACACCATTGGTTGATATGGTGGTGTATGTCACATTTTTTTGGGTCCCAAGAGGGCTAATATTGAATTTTTGTATTTATTATTATTGTGTGTATATATTAAGTGTAGGTAATATTTTGTATGTTAAATGTATAAGGTTTTATGTAAAAAAGGTATAGTTTTGTGTATAATGTGTAATTTGTTGTAGGTTAAATGTAAAATGTGATAAATAATGTTGGTTAAGAGTGAATTTATACACTTAGGTCATATTTAAGTGTTTTAAGTCCGTTATAAGAAGCGTAAGTGCAAAAACGTAAAAATTTACGAAATATCGCGTTTACCGGGAAACTGCAAGTTATAAAAATTGAATTGACATAAGTCAGCAAAAGATGAATGCCTTATGTTTCTCGATGGTGTTTTGACATTGTTATAATTTATTTGCGCAAATCATTGGTCGTGAGCTCAACAAAGGAGTATCATGCGTACTTATTTGAAAAACATGGAAGGATGGAAGCCTAAAAGCTTAAAGAACAAGTCCTTTGCCAATATTCAAGAATTGTTTGACAAAGCTTTCAAAAGGGTAAACACCTTTGTTGACTACAGAACTAAGTTGATGGAAGAGAGTTCCAAGAAAGTAGAAGTGATGGAAGAGAGTTCCAAGAAAGCTGAAGCAGAGATAGCACAAGAAAGCAGTTCAAAGAGAGCAGGAGAAGCTCTGGAACAAGAAAGCTCTAAAAAGCAAAAAGTGGAAGAAGATAAAGAGTCTGAAGAGCTTAAACAATGTTTGGAAATAATTCCAGATGATGGAGATGATATAACTATTGATGCTACACCTTTATCTACTAAATCTCCAACCAATGTTGACTACAAGATCTACAAAGAAGGGAAGAAAAGCTATTTCCAAATTATCAGAGCAGATGATAATTCTCAGATGTATTTAACTTTTGGAAAGATGCTTAAAAACTTTAACAGAGAAGACTTGGAAGTTTTTTGGAGCATAGTTAAAGCTAGATTTAAAAAGACAGAGCCAGTGAATTACATGGATAATTTCTTACTTCTTAATTTGAAGACCATGTTTCAACATCATGTTGAAGATAGTGTATGAAAGAATCAACAAGGATTAGTTAAAGTGCTAAACTGGAAGCTTTATGATTCTTGTGGAGTTCATTGTGTAACAATGCAGTCCATAATTTATTATCTCTTGGTTGAGAAGATGTATCCACTTATAAATCACACACTAAGTCAAATGTTCAATGATGTGAAGCTTTAAGTTGATTATGAGTGTGAAATGGCATTTGAGCTTCTTAGATTGGTCAAGAAACATCTTAAGGAAGGCTATGTACCTGAATGAAGTGTTTGGAAGCATCCTCCTGGTGATTAATGAAGCTTTCAATGAAGAAACTTGAGATTTTGAAGGAGAATATCAAGTTTAGGGGAGGATTGTTGGGATTAAAAGCCTTTTTGAAGTTACTGCTACTAAGGTTTGTGTTACTGCTGCTAAGTAAAACTTAGTGCTGTTTAGTAATCTTAATGAAAAAAATATGCTAAGTAGTTAGTACTGCTAGTGTAACTTAGTACTACTAGTGTAACTTAGTACTGCTAGTGTATATTAGTACTGCTAGTTACTACTGCTAGTATATGTTAGTACTGCTAGAGTAAAGTTAGTACTGCTGGTGAAGATTGAAGAAAATATTCTAAGTAGTTACTACTGCTTGTACACAGTTAATGCTGCTGGTGTATAAGTTACTACTGCTTGTTAAGAGTTAATGCTGCTGGTACAAAGTTACAACTGCTGAAAGATTACAACTGCTGAAAGATAAAGATTGCTTGAAGATCAAGATTACTTATGAGATAAGGATTGTTATTTATAGAATAGATCTTTGAGAATAATCTAAGTTTTAGTAATATATTGTAAATCGACTAGGACTCCTTGGTGTATAAAAGGAGGTCCTAGGGCATAGAGTTTGATATCTTTTGTTTTGATATCGTTATAGCTTCAAGGTTTTGTAACCCTAATACTAGGAGAGTATTCGTATTATTTGTAATAATAATATTGGAGCTTTTATTGTTGAAATTATATTGTTTTGTGTTACTGAAGAATTCTTCTTATATTAAAGATTAGATTCCGCATAATCTTTAGTATTATCAAACAAAGTTTCTTAAACTAAGTTGTGTTAGATTTATCTAGCATAACTAAACCTTAAACAAGCTTAAGGAATTCGATCATTAGAAGTTAACTGGGATCAACAAGTGGTATCAGAGCTTGTTGCTTTGAGAAACTTTGCTAAGAAGACATGGATCAAGACTCAGTACATATGGTGGCTGCATCAAAAGTGCCTATGCTCAAACCAGGTGAGTATGAGCTTTGGAGGATGAGGATGGAACAGTACATCCAGATGATTGATTATTCTCTATGGGAAGTCATAGAGAATGATAATGCACCTCCAATAACAAAAGTTGTTGAAGGTGTTAAGACTACAATTGAACCTACAACTACTAAAGAAAAGACACAAAAGAGGTTAGAGTTGAAGGCAAGAATCACTTTATTGATGGGCATCCCTAATGAACATCAATTGAAGTTTAACTCCATCAAAGATGTCAAGTCATTACTACAGGCTGTTGAAAAGAGGTTTGGAGGGAATGCTGCTACTAAAAAGACTCAGAGGAATCTTCTAAAGCAGCAGTATGAAAATTTTACTGCATCTAGCTCAGAGGTATTAGATCAAACCTTTGATAGGCTTCAAAAGCTTATCAGTTAGTTGAAGATTCATGCTAAAAGTATCTCAAAAGAAGATGTGAATCAGAAGTTCTTAAGAAGTCTGTCATCAGAATGGAACACACATACCATTGTGTGAAGGAACAAGCCTAAGATAGATACATTAAGCTTGGATGATCTTTACAACAACCTGAAGATTTATGAACCAGAGGTCAAAGGAACATCAAGCTCAAGCACAGACACACAAAACGTAGCCTTTGGGTCCTCAAACAGCACCAACAGTACAAATGGAGCAGTTAATACTTCCGTGGTGCTACAACTGCTAGCACTCAAGCTACTGCTATTAACTCAATAACAATTGACAATTTGAGTGATGCTATCATCTGTGCTTTCTTTGCAAGTCAACCAAATAGTCCACAAATGAGGACTTACAACAAATTAATCCAGATGATTTAGAAGAGATGGATTTAAGGTGGTAGATGGCTATGCTAACAATGAGGGCAAGGAGATTCTTAAAGAACAATAGAAGAATGCTTACTGTTAATGGTAATGAGACCATTGGGTTTGATAAGTCCAAGGTAGAGTGTTACAACTGCCATAAAAGGGGACACTTTGCAAGGGAGTGCAGGGCTTCAAGGAACCAAGAAAACAGGAATAGGGAGAACACAAGAAGGGTTGTGCCAGTGGAGACAACTACTACTAATGCGTTGGTATCTTGTGATAGTTCTGGTTATGATTGGAGTAATCAAGCAGAAGAAGGTCCAACTAACTTTACACTCATGGCTTACTCTTCTACAAGTTCTAACTCTAAGGCATCTACTGATTCAAACTGTTCATCATCTTGTTTGGAAAATGTTAAAATTCTTAAAGGAAAAAATGAACAACTGTTAAAAGACTTAAGGACATCAAATTTAAATGCTATTGCTTATAAAACAGGTTTAGAGTTTGTAGAAGCAAGATTTCTAGTCTATAAGAAAAACGAGTTTGTTTATGAGGAAGATATCAAGGTCTTAAAACATGAGATTCATTTAAGAGAAGTAGCCATTACAGAGCTTAGAAGGAAGTTAGAACTGGCTCAAAAACAAAAAGATGAAATTCAGCTAACAGTAGAAATTTTTGAGAATTCATCTAAAAACTTAAGCAAATTAATAGACTGTCAGATAGTTGATAAGTGCAAAACAGGTTTAGGGTATAATGCTATTCCACCTCCCTGTATAGAAAACTTTATGCCTCCAAAACCTGATTTTTCATTCTTTGGTTTAGAAGAGTTTACAAGTGAGCCTATAGTTATTAAGCCTATAGTTGAGAAAAGTAAAGCTAAGGCTAGTGAAGCAAAGCCTAAATCAGTTAGGAAGAATAATGGTGCTCCAATTATTGAGGATTGGGTGTCTGAAAGTAAGGAAGAATATGTACCTTAGGCTAAGATTAAAAAGAAAACAGTTAAGCCTAGTTTTGCTAAGATAGAGTTTGTTAAACCTAAACGAAAAACTGTTAGGAAAACTGCTAAACAGGTTGAACAACTTAGGCAAAACACTCATACTCCTAGAGGCAATCAAATAAAATGGAATAATATGATGTCTCAAATATTAGGAAGTAACTTTGAGATGTTTAACAAAGCTTGTTTTATATGTGGAAGTTTTGATCACTTGTTGGTAGATTGTAAAAAGGTAAATCAAAAAACAGTTTCAATAAAACCTGTTTGGAATAATGCTAAAGGGTGAATTATCATAATTTTGTCAAAAAGACTCACCCCTGTCCTAAAAGGAACATGGTTCCAAAAGCAGTATTAATGAAGTCTGGCCTAGTATCAGTTAATACTGCTAGACAAGTTAATACTACTCACACAAAAGCAACAGTGAATGGTGCTAGTCCAATGTCAAATCTTTCTAAAACAGCACATTCAACTGTTGAGAGGCCCATTAATAAGAACACAACTTTTAAAAACAGTAATTTTAATCAGAGGGTTAATACTGTTAATGATAAAAATGTTAATGCAAAAGCAGTAGTTATTGCTGCTAGGCTAAAAGCAATAGTTAATGTTGTTAAGGGAAATAATGTTAATGCTGTTAAGGCCTCAGCTTGTTGGGGTTGGAAACCAAAGACTAAAGTTTTAGACCATGTTTCTAAACACAACAGTGCATCAATCACCCTGAAAAAGTTTGATTATGTTGATGCACAAGGCAGATCCAAGTCAATGATGGCTTGGGTCCCAAAAAAAACTGATTTTCTTATCTAATGTGCAGGGCAATCTACAAATGGATTTACAGGATCAAAGAGTGATTGATAGTGGATGCTCAAGGCACGTGGCAGGGAACATGTCCTATCTTACAGATAATAAAGAGATAGATGGAGGATATGTTGTCTTTGGAGGTAACCCCAAAGGAGGGAAAATCATAGGCAGATGTACAATCAAAACTGGTAATTTAGATTTTGAGAATGTGTATTTTGTAAAAGAGTTAAAGTTTAACCTCTTTAGTGTCTCACAAATGTGTGACAAAAAGAATAGTGTTCTCTTTAATGACAAATAATGTATTGTTATATCTCCAAACTTTAAGTTAACTGACGAAAGTCATGTTTTACTTAAAGTTCCTAGAAAGAGCAATATGTATAGTGTTGATTTAAAGCATATTGTTCCTAAAGGATGTCTAACTTGTCTCTTTGCAAAAGCCGCATCTAATGAATCTGAACTTTGGTATAGGAGGCTTGGACACATAAATTTCAAAACTATGAATAAACTAGTTAAGGGAAATCTTGTAAGAGGTTTACCATCAAAACTTTTTAAAAATAATCAAACCTGTGTTGCTTGTCAAAAGGGAAAGCAACATAGAGCTTCTTGTAAGTCCAAAATAGTAAGTTCAATCAGCCAACCTTTGCATATGTTGCACATGGATTTGTTTGGTCCAACATTTGTAAAATCTTAATGAAAAAGATGTATTGCCTAGTTGTCACAGATGATTACAGCAGGTTTAGTTGGGTTTTCATTCTAGCTACTAAAGATGAGACTAGTGGCATACTTAAGTCCTTTATAAATGGAGTAGAAAATCTAATAGATCAAAGGGTTAAGGTAATTAGGTGTGACAATGGAACTGAGTTCAAGAATAAGGAGATGAATCAGTTTTGTGAGAGAAAAGGTATTAAGAGAGAATTTAGTATAGCTATAACTCCTCAACAAAATGGAGTAGGTAAGAGGAAAAATAGAACACTAATTGAGGCTGCTAGGATAATGCTAGCTAATTCTAAGCTACCTACTACTTTTTGGGCTGAAGCCCTCTAAACCCTAATACAACCTTCTAAATCACAATGTACAAGTCCAATTGTGCATGAAATACAAACTAGTCATTTTAACCGTCCTAAAATCATGTTTTATAATCTTACCACCACTTTAACACAAGGTACAAACACCTAATGCACAACTCCTAAACCCTAAACCTAATCCTTAAATCATTTTAAACCCTAATCCTAAAACCCTAATTCATCTAACCCTAAACCAAAATCATAAAACCCATAACAAACCCATTAACCTTAAACTAGTTCATATGTTTCCAGAATCCGATCCGAAAATAAAACTTAAGATCAGGCAAAATTAGTAGTTCTAGGTATTAAGTAAAAACACTAGGTTGTAGCCATATTTTGGGATCATTTCATCCGATTGAATCATCCCCGATTCGACCGTCGAATGAATTTGTTATAGCCGAAAATGGCAAAGTGCACAAATTCGCACACCTTTATAAAATGGCTGTTCTAACTCTAGATTTGTGTATATAAACCCCTAAATTAGTAAAACTAAAATGCTTGTAGAGACTCAAAATATAACCATGCTCACTGGTTTGAGGTTGATCAGAATTACATTTGTAAATGGAACCACAATTACCAGGGACTTGATGTTGGCTGTCCCAAAAACAAACCATATATAAACTAAATGAAACACCTCAAGACTCTACATGATCTCACCACCACTTCATCTTTTATCACCATGACCTCATCCACCACATCACCATCACTCACGCCACCTTAAAGAACTTCATCATCACCGTTTCCACTCCAACATGTCCACCAATCTCCCAAAACCCTAGTCATCACCCTAAACTTCCTCCATCTCCTTCCACCTCAATATTCGTATCACTCTAGCTCACAATAGTCACTCCCTAGCCTTCCTTAGTCACCCTAGTAGCTGCCATGAATCACTAATCTATAACTAAGCCCCACATCAAGCTAGAACTTGGGCACCAAGTTAGTTCTTGCCTATAAATAGTCAAACCAAAACACACACTTTCATTCATTCCAAAAACACTTCTCCTCCTCAAAACTTTGCTCTAGCCTTGCACTAGCAGAAGTATAGAAGTCCCAAGGTGTGTTTAGAAACCAAGGAGTCTAAGGAATAAGTCATAGAAGTAGTCTCCAAGCTACACAAACTAAAAATCTCCATTTCGACCCATTTCAAGTTGTAAGCTTTTTTCTGACTCGTGCTACCGCTAACTTTGCTCACTGTTTTAGGTTGTTCATAGTAAACGACTAATTAATCATTACGGACTCTTTGTTAAGAGCCTTGAACATCAAACCCATTCGAATTGTTTTAAAACCCTAAAACGTACCCGTTTTGATTTTTTTTAAATCACAAGCCCTTTTCATAAGCTATAAGCTCGTAAAGTCTACTTATTTTAGCTTATTCTAATAAGCCATAAGTTGCAAAACTCTCTTGGATTTCAAAAATATCATTATTATGGTTTTTGGACTTGTTTTGCAAATAAATCCCATGCAAAGGGTATATATATTATAAATATTTTAGAAATTATAATTAAAGGGGCTGAAAATGTCATATTCCTAAAGTTATAACTATAAGGACCTATCTTGCCAAGTTTCAAAGTTAAAGGTTTAATATATATATACTTATTATATAAAGGACTAAACTTGTAAAAGTTTATAAACCAAGGGTATATATTGCCATTTTTGCATTCTTAAAGGTATAAAAAGAAATATTTTTATATTAGTTATAAATATATATATTAAATGAATATATCGACTTTAATTTTATTAAACCCGACACATTTATCATTATTAATCATCGATCGACGCTATTATAAAACAATTACGTTATATATTTAACGTAACTTATCATCGACTAGCTTTTGAAGAAACTTAAAATCTTACGTATCCTTACGCAATGGAATTTCATGTTGAGCGGGTTTCATTTGGGTATACGTTTGACGATTTTGTTGGGTTTTATCGATTTAAAGGTCCTGGCATCCTTAAAACGTTTACTACCTGCATACCTCTGAATTATATATCCCGAATAGTGATACAATAATTCTATAAAGTATAAATCAAAGTAAGATGTATGTTAAACTTTATAAAGTTTTGAAAACATAAACAATCACACAATACATACATCATTACTCTGATTTACTGACAAACCGTACTTTCATTTCCATATACTTTGCCATCAATCAGATTTCACTGTAAGGTAGTTCAATAGCCTCGCAATTTAAATCTTTTGAATACTTTATAAACCCGCGATGGGAATACATGCTTAAACTATGAATGCAAGTGTTTTTCCAACTGTATGCTTACCCTAGATATATTATTGCCTAAGTACCTTCCACTGCCAATATTTCTTAATCATGAACCATTAGTCCACTTGCAGTGAACCTCGGAATATTGTGGATAGATCTATCGGGTGTGATGACTCCCGTTGGTGTGCCTATACTTTTGGTACCAATAGCACTATATTTGACTTAATGGGTAACCCTTGGCTAGTACCTTTCGTTTCCACAAGGACATTGTTCCTCAAACCAAATGTCACTACGGTGATTTCCATGTTAACGTATTGATGTCATGAGCTTAGGGCAATAATACTGTTTTCTATGATAATTGTATGTTTTGCAATTATTACCACCTATGATAACTTGTATTCGATTTTTTTAATTCCATGATAATGTGTAAAATGCAATTACAATTATTACTAACTAATTAGGGGTGTATAACAACGTAACCATCTATTGAACTTATACTCAACTATTATAACTAAAAACCTATGAATTTCACTCAACCTTTGAGCAACCTATGGCATGGAGTGGCATTGGACTTGAGGACGTCCAAACTTGTTATCATTTAAACTTTATGTTTCTAGATTTTGGAACCTCCTTTGTAAAACTCTAATGTGATATTGAATGATAACTAAATTTTCTAAAACGTCTCTTTATGAGTCATTTTCTATGATTATGTCTGTTGATCCCTGAAATAATACCCCAGATTAGCTTCCGCTGCTATATGTCAAAAATGGGGGTGTTACAGATTGGTATCAGAGCTCATGGTTATAGAGAACAAGGGTAAAACCTAAACCTATAAAATAACTATTTTTTTCATCCAAGAAAGTCCTTCGTGCTATTGTAGTTTCCTCCAGAATAGATAGGGTAAGAAATTACCATGGACAATACTACACTACTATTATATGTATCTATAAATAACTTAGTGTTATTATCTACCGGGTTGTTATAGAGTCCATGTCTTCTTCCCCCCCCCCATCCTATTAATATCCTATCTGATTTATAATGTTTGAGGATATTTGTTCCTCTATCACATCTCTCCTGACTAGATCCCACATCCCCGGGACTTATTTCCAGCCACACCGAGAAACAACCTCTCCTTACTTTAGTTTTAGAGAATTTAAATAAGGAGTCTTTTTAGCCTCCCAGCCCTCTCACCTTTTTATGATGACCCATATATGAAGGTCATGCAAGCATATGATGCTACTGATAATGAATTACCTATTCCACCACAAACTCCTATTGCTCCACCGACTATTTTGCCTCCATCTCCAGTGTTATCCCTATCACCAATGTTTGATTTCTGACATTTCTTTCCTCACGAAAAGATTTCACCACCTAGAGACACTGAGACTCCTGTTAGATCACCTATACCATACATCATCTCGTAACATTTCATCTTTGGAGCACGATTTAGATAACTAAACTAATTTCCTCACTCTCAATTTTGAAGATCGAAAATGACAACTGCAATCACGAAATAGCGTTGAGGAATTAAGCAGATGCAGCCCCATGAGAGCTAATGCATTGAGACTTTTTTGCCATCTATGAGACTAAGACCCGTATGGCTCAAGAATCAATAAGCCAGACTAAACAACAGGAAAATAAGGTAGCAGGGAATGCTAGCAACAAGAGAAAACGGGAAGGTAACCACAATGGAGGCTTGAGTCAACAAAACAAAGAGCAAAAGTGGCCACATATCTACTAAATCCAACAACAAGAAAAGTCAATTCTGGGCCCTTTCATTATGCAATAAATTGAAAATTTTCATCACAAGGCCATGTACACGTAAAAACGCAAACCTGCAAGAGAGAGTTGGCCACTTACCCCGAGACTTGTAGAGATCCTTGCTACTAACCTAATAATCAAAGGATCATTACTTGCTATAAATGTGAAAATCAAGGGCACTACAAGAGGGATTGTCCATAGTTAAATAATTAAAACCATGGAAACCAAGCTGGAGATACTGAAGCACATGGATTGATGTATGCTTTAGGAGGATGAGAAATCGATCAAGACCCCAACAACATGGAAGTCGATATCAATGCGTAAAGACAAAATCTTCTCACCTTGCCTAGTGAACTTCAAGTGGAACTATTATGTTGATAGAATGCCTCCTAAAAGGACGTCAACATCTGAAGCACCAGCCATGACTCAGGCTGCCATTAAGAAACTAGTTGCTAACTGTGTCACCGCGGCTCTGGAAGCACAAGCTGCAACAATGGCAAGTACTAGTAACCCTAATAGGAATACCAGACCTACAGGAACTCCTGTAGCAAAAACGGGAAGCTATAAAGAGTTCATAAGCTGTCAACCTTTCTACTTCAATGGTACGGAAGGAGTAGTTGGCCTTATTTGCTGGTTTGAATGGACTGAGTCAGTATTTTCTTATAGCAAGTGTGCCGAGGAAAATAAAGTGACATTTGCTACTAGTACCCTGACTGATGACGCCTTATCCTGGTGGAATGCATACGTCCAACCTATTTTAATAGATCGAGCCAATAGGATCACTTGGACTGAGTTGAGAAGGCTCTTAACAAACAAGTATTGTCCTCAAACTGAAGTCAGAAAAATGGAAGATGAACTTTACAATCTGACTGTAAAAGGAAATGATCTTAAAACTTACATTAGAATATTCTAAGAATTAGCAGTCTTATGCCCAAACATGGTACCAAACACCGAGAAACTCCGGGAAGCTTTTATCGGAGGATTACCCAAAAGTATTGAAGGAAATGTTACCGCCTCAAAGCCTCAAACTTTGGAGGAAGCCATTACCATAACCTAGAGGTTAATGGATCAAGTAACAAAACACAATTCTGAGCAAGGAACCAATGATCACAAATGAAAGTTTGATGATGAAAGAAACACCACCGATAACAACAACTACCCCAATGATCGCAACAACAATAACCACTCCAACAATCGCAACAACAACAACTACCAAGATAACCGCAATAATAACAAATATAACAATGATCACCACCAACAGCAGAATAGGAGGCAAGAAACCTTCAGGGCTTATACTGCCAACAATGGGTATACTAGAAATCGTCCCTTGTGTAAAAGATGCACCCTACATCACATAGGACCTTGCACTGTCAGGTGTCAGACTTGCAACAAGGTAGGTCATCTGACCAGGAACTACAGAAATAAAGGACCAGCCACTAGAAACAACCTACAACCAGTATCCATAACTTGTAATGCCTGTGGAGAGAAAGGGCATTATGCAAATCAATGCTCAAAAGAAAACAATAGGGCCACAGGGGAGCCTACTTACTAAGAGACAAGATTGCTTTTGCTCGCTTTAGGATTTCTAACCTAGAAACAACTCTCAAGGATAATCAAGTTCGCCACCAGTTATACATAAAGGACCTTCTGAAACCCACTTCATAAGTTTAAAAACCCCAAACACCGAGCTACTATCCTTGTTATTTATTACTTTTAAATAAGAATCCTACCACGAGACACGTAGCATAATTGTCAACACTCGTAAAGTTTTGATGATGTAAGATATGTAAAGTTATCCATGAAATAATAAAATGGTAATTCTATTACACCTTCATGTCTGATGATATCAAAACTTGACATCATTTGTCAATCCCATTAGTTCTATTATATTCAACTCTAAATACTCGCCTCATACCTTTGAAACACTTATATAACAACAAAGATCCTCAACTGATAATATAGGCATCTGTGCAATTAAAGTCTCATTATTCTTCCCGTTGCTTCTTATGATTTTGAAAAATCATATCATCTTCTACACATCACCATTTTGATATCATGTTTCAAAGCATGTGTACAAGTTACAATGCCAAACTTTTGAATATCTTTTCCCTCCTAAACCCTAGTACAACCTTCTAAAGCTCAATGTACAAGTCAATTGTGCATGAAATACAAACTAGGTCATTTTACCTCCTAAATCATGTTTATATCTTACCACCACTTTAACACAAGGTACAAACACCCAATGCACAACTCCTAAACCCTAAACCTAATCCCTAAATCATTCTAAACCCTAATCCTAAAACCCTAATTCCTCTAACATAAAACCAATAATCATAAAACCATAGCAAACCCAATTACACCTTAAACTAGTTCATAGTTTTTAGAATCTGATCCGTTAATAAAACATAAGATCTGGGCAAAATCAGTAGGTTCTGGGTATTAAGTAAAAACACTAGGTTGTAGCCCTATGTCTTGTGATCATTTTGCCGATTGAATCACCCCGATTCGACGTCGGATGAATTAGTTATAGCCAAAATGGCAAAGGTGAGCAGAGTAATGCACACCTGTAGTAAAACGCATTTCTCTAGATTTTTGTATAGTAACCCCTAAATATGTAAGACTAAAAGTTGTAGAGGACTCAAATATCTAACCATGCTCGCTGGTTTGAGCTTCATTAGAGTACGGTTTGTAAATGGAATCCGTTTTACCGGGACCGATGTTGGCTGTCCAAAAACAGCCATGAACCCGACACCCTTATATCCATTTTTACCCATTTTTAAAACCAAGCACCTATCCTAGCACCTCCCTTGCCTCACCATGACATCACCAAGTAGCTTACAAGCACCTTACTCACCTCCCTTGGCCACCAAGGCTTCATGATACCTCCTTGACACCTCATGCTAGCTGAAACCCCCTCACCACCTTACACCTTGCATATCTACTCTTCTAGCCTTCTATACTCATCATATAAACTTCATTAGCCACCTATCCACAAACCTTGGCCACCTCATTAAGTAAACTTGGGCACCAAGCTCATTTGAGCACTATATAAACGCATACATACACACCATTTCAAATCATCCCACAATACTTTCTTCTCTCACTCAAATGGTGTTCTAACCCTTCCATAGCAGCAATCAAAGATCAATATAAGTCTCTAAGCTCATAATATAATCCAAGAAGCAAGAAAACGAAGCCCCGAAGTGTTTTGTAGGCATACGAGTCTGAAAACCCCCATTTCGACCCATTTTAGCCTCAGGTAATCCTATGATCGTGTTCCATAAGCGTTATATTATGTAAAATATATGTTCTTAATACTATTAAGATCTTGTATGAACTCTTGTTTGACTAGCTTTGATCCTAAACAAATGTGTTTTTGACTAAAACCCTAAAAATGACCCGTTTTGATTTTCTAGCTAACGAATCCTTTTTCTAAACTTTTGTTACGTTAGAACATCTTATTTTAGTTTATTCTAATAAGCTATAACTTTCAAATATCATTTGGAACCTTAAAATAAACTTGCATGGCTTTTTGGACTTGTTTTGCAAAACTATTCCATGCAAGGGGTATATATCGTAACTTTTTGAAATTTATAACTAAAGGGGCTAAAAATGTCATTATTTCAAAGTTACAACTATAAGGACCTATTTTGCCAAGTTACAAAGTTAAAGGTTTAATATATATATATATACTTTCTATATAAAGGACTAAACTTGTAAAAGTTTATAAACCAAGGATATATATTGCCAATTTTGCAAAATTATAAAATATTATATTTTTATAATAATTACAAAAATATATATATATAACTTATTCTAGCTTTTGAAGAAACTTAAAACTATAATGTATCACATTACTAGGGAGCTTCATATAAAGGGTTTCATTTGGGTATACGTTTTGACGAGTTTGCTGGATTTACGATTTAAAGTGTCCTGGCTCCTCAAACATTTACTACATGACCTTTGAATTATGATGGCCCGAACAGTGATACGATATTTCCATAATAAATCCAATCAAAATGATATTTCATTATGACATAAAACATATCCAATCAAACTAAGACTTGGCATATTACCCAGGTTGTGTGACGAAGCCATTACTTTCATTTCATATACTTTTGCCATCAATCAGATTTCCCTGTACTGTTAAGGTGAGTTCATAGCCTCGAATTCAATCTTTTAAGTGTTTTATAAACTCGCGAGGGGGATACATACTATAAACCATGAATGCAAGTATTTTTCTGTATGCTATCCTGATACATTATTGCCTAAGTCCCTACTTTTTCCATTAAATCCCCACTATCATGAACCGTTAATTACTCGTTGGGGTAAGTACGAATGCTGTGAATAGATCTATTTGGGACTGGACTCCCCGTTGGTATACCTATATTGTCGGTAACCAATAGAACACATTTGAATAACTTTGCGGGTGTATGGCAAAGACACCCGTTGGGGTAATTATTTGTGGCTATTGATTAACCTAAGGCTTTGGTGTCATGAGCTTAGGGCAATAATATTGTTTTCCATGATAATTGTACATGCATGTAATTATTACAAACTATGGTTGTATAACAACGTAACCCACTATTTAACTTGTATTCAAACTACTTTACTTAAACCTAAGAATTTCACTCAACCTTTGTGTTGACTTTTTTGCATGTTA
>BQNB010031133.1:0-23916 GCA_026074375.1 Tanacetum coccineum
CTCAATAAGCACTTACAGGATTTGTTAAGCAGTTTTTATTGTGTGACATTCAATAAGCTATTAAGCCTTGGTAATGGGCTTTTTGAGCCTGATATGAGTCTGAATAGTATTTTAAGTGTTTAGGCTTGGTCCCTTTAAGTCTAATAGCTTCCTTGACTTCTAATAAGTCTTAACTTTCTCTTTTAGTTTCCCTAATAAGCTGTTAGAGCTTATTTGGCCGTTGGGCCTGTATTGGGCCTTGCTAAGGCTCGTTAAGCCCATTAGTGGCCCGATAGGTTTTATTTCGTGTGCCCCATTATCTAACAAAGTTAAATGAGTTCTCAACTCATCAATAAGTTCAAGTGAACTCAATAATAAGCCATGGGTCCCTACTAACGGGCGTGGGCTGTCAGGCCCAATAGGCTCATTTAGGGTCCGTTTAGTTTATTAAAGATTTTATAAGGTTTCGTTAGGGTTTGGAAAGCCCTCAAGCCCTCGTTTTAAGCACTTAGTCCGAAATAAGCTAAGTGGTATATGTTTAATTACACATACCCTTTTCCATTAAAAAACGGAGTTAAATGACTAAAAATGTACCAAAAATACATTGTATTTGTATGTTTTGCATTTGTTTTGTGCATGAAACGGATATCACACAAAAGGATGAAAAACAAAGCCAAAAATGACCAAACCAAGCACGAAATGGAAAAGACAAAGTCAAATCGAAGCCAAAGTCAGTCAAAGTCAGAAAGTCAACCCCGACAAAGTCAAAAATCAGCCAAATGAAGAAAATACAACTTGAGGGACTAAAATTGCCAAACCTCAAGTTGTATTACAAGAATAAAAAGACAAGGACTAAAATTGGAAATTGGGGGAAATATAACTTGAGGAGCCAAAGCTGCCAACTTATCTAAAGCTATTTTTTTCCCGCCCAACTAAACCCAAGAACCACTCACGGGTTCCCTTCACCTTCTTTTACCCTGCAAACCATTCAACACCCTGGATAAAACATTTCCCCCTCCTCCACTATCTCCCCCAGCTTTATAATTGCCATGTTGGCAATCCTTCACCATTTTCAAGTAATTTCGATGGCTAGATTGACTCAAAAAGAAGCACAAGAAGATTGAATGGCTGAGATTACTTTTATCAAGTCCCTCACACAATAAAAACGCCTAGTGAAGCTCTCACAAAAGAAAGTTTCTGGTATAAATAGGCCATCTTGTAAGCCATGAAAGGCATCTAGGTTTTTAAAATTTTAATCTTTTTAGTTTTTTATAAAGTCTGTCTTTAATTTAGCATTTTTTTTTTGGTAAATTCTGTTTCCTTAAGCAATTATGAAGTGTGAGTTTTTCAAGTTAAAATCCCGATTTATAATTCCAAGTAGTAAAATTGTTAAATTGTTATGAAAATTTGTTCAAAAGCTTTTATAAGGGGTTAATTTGAACCTACTTGCAGTAAAGTTATAAAAAGAGTTAAGTTTGTAGTTAGAAAACCAAAAAAAAACTCACCTCAAATACATCACAGCTTATGGATGATAAGCCAGTTCTGGCTTGTTTTACACAAGCTAGAGCTTGTAGATTCTTTGTTTGACCCTGTTTTGAGCAAGGGTGTTGTAAGTCTCTCTTTTTCTTATTTTTTCTTATTTACTGTAGAACTGCTTAAAGTGCTTATTTGTTACCTATATTTGCTTATCTATGCTTTATCATGATGTTTGGTGCTTATCTTGCTTAGTTGTTAGTTTAAAAAAATAGTTTGTGTCACTTTCTCAGTTAGTACTGGTAGTATGTTAGTTAATACTGTTAGACTGATTTAGCATATTTAAGTGCTTATTATTAACTACAATCTGCTTATAAGTGCCTTATTTTGTTATTTGATAATCTGTTTCTAACAAATTAGGATCAAATCAGCTTGAAATAAAAAGAAAAAATGATTTTTGAAAACTTTAAGGGGTGTTTGGAACAAGTAGTACTAACCCATAGTTAGTACTGCTAGTTCTATTTTAGGATATTTAAAGCTAGCAGTACTAACTCAAAGCTAGCAGTATTAACTCCAAGTTAGTACTGGTAGTTAAAATTGTTAGTACTGTTGGTTCATTATTGCTTATTAGCTTATTATTTCTGCTTATTTAAGATTTCCTTAGCTTTTTTAGAGTAGATTAGCCCTTTTACCCTTTATGTCTTTAGTTAGAGCTTACGTAGCTTATTTTCCTTTTCAAGCAATTTTAAATAGTTTTCGTTTGTAGTTTTTTAGCTTATTTGCCATTTTAGTTTATTCTAGTTGCTTATTCTTATGCCTGAGTGCTTATTAGGGGTAGTTAAAGATCTGTTTTAGCCTATTTGCTTATTTCTTGTTTCATTGTGTTTTGTTAAAGCTAGCAGTACTAACTCAACTATGCCTGATTACTAACTCCAAGTTAGTACTGATAGTTAATATGTTTAGTACTGTTGTTAGTACTGCTGAGTTTCTCCTGCTTAACTTAGTTTAATTGCTTGCTGAATTTGCTTATTTAGAGTTAGTCTAGCTTATTTGATTTGTCTTAAGCTTATTTGTGCCTATTTGTGTCTCTAGTATAAAGTTTGTAGTGTTTCTTACCATTTCTAGCCTTTAGGCCTGCTCTTGCTTATTTTCCTTGATTATCTTTTTCATGCATTTGCTTATTTAGGTTTAGTGCCCAATCATATCCTTGTCATATTCAAACATCAATTATCAATTCGTCATTCGATTTTTCCATTCAAGCCTCGTTGGGACATAACGACCCGGAAATATTCTAAACTACTTCCGGTTTCATTGATTTTGTGAATTTTGATCCTTGTTATATATTTATATTTATTTGTATTTATCTATATATATAAAGGAGTAAAATCTCGCGAGTCAGACCCTTTCGTATGTAGCTAGCTTGGTGTGGTAAGCCGAGGTCGTTTACTAGGACTTGGGTGTTTTCGGTTGTGAAGAATCTAAGTATCAATACGCTGTATGAAAATGGAATAAAGGATTTTCACAGCCAGATACCTCATATAAGCAACAATTAACACAGAAATGATGTTTAAGCAAATTCAATATGTAAAAGACAACACTTGTTTGGATTAATTCATAATACTTGGATTGTTTATATGAAGATGGTTTTGACAAATCGATTACAAGTTAAAAATATGATGGTGACAAATTCCAATCTTTGATTCTAAAGCATATAACCCGCACGTATGATCATAAGACAATAAAATCAAGCATTAAGCCAAAACAACCAATTCAAGATTATGGTTATTTAATAAGTTTGATTCGCGGTTCATTTTACAAACTTGTTAACAACCACACTCAAGTCTCTTTACTTAATCAAGCCACTAAAGAAATGGTCAAAATAATAGATAATCATCCATAGACAAAATGATTATAACTAGTTGATTGATGAAAATCCATTCAACCTATGAAATCACCAACAACTAATCAAGCATGATAATCAATGGTTATGAAACTCAAGCACAAATGGATCTCAAACATAACAAGAAATTGATCAAAACCATAAATCTAACATAACATTCCTCTTATGATTAAAACATATCCAAACAAGTGTTAATAAGAACTATCTCCTTGATTATTTCAACAAAAACCAAAGATCATACAAATCATAGCAATCATTAAACATTCTGGAATGTAATTAATTAATACCCACATAGCAATCACAATTGGTGTGGTAAGGGATTTAGAGCAACCCTTAAGCCTTTAATCGACTACAAGCTTCGTATCATCCAGAAAATGATCCGTCACACCTTGCTTGATGTTCTTTAGCACTCCTTTCGGATTTAGCAGAGTTTTAAAAGTCTTTTGGGTTAGATAATGATGGTAAAATTCGTCATCATTGAGGGTATAAGGTGGTTTTTCTATATGAAAAGTGAGTCTTGAGGCCATTATTTATAGTAGAAATCAACCTTGGCCACCAAGCATAAGTCTTTGGCACAAAATATCAGAATTTACTAGATTTTTGAGTTATGAGGGGACTTGATCGGACTTGAGGCGGTTGGCACTTAAATTGGTGAGTTAATGAAACTTGGAAAAGTTAGCGGAGCCTTTGCCGGGCGGCACTACTTTTGTTGGGCGGCACGATGGATTGCCGTCTGGCACACTGCTCATGGGCAGTAAGGGGTTAACTCTATTTTGTTAGATTTATCTCGTATCTTCGTGTGCCGCTTGATCAAAGTCAATTACGTTTTCGTTATGCTCAAGTTATGGCCAAAATGATGGAGGTGTGTCGGAAACAACTATACTTCCAATATGTCCTCGTTTAAGCTTCCTGAGTGTATAGTTCTTGGTCGTGGGTCTTTATTCTTCAACTTAACTTGACTCTTAAAACTTATCTTGGGCCTAGTAGCTCCTGTGTGGTTGACTCTTTTGCTCTTGAAATGCTTCCCGAGCTTGTTCTTGATGCGGGATTCTTCGTACTTGTACTAAACTTCGTTTTTACTTCTTTTCTTCGTCTTTTTCTTGCTTCTCTTATACCTGGCTACAAATATACTTGCAAACAACATTTGGTACTATTAAGTAACAAAAGCATATAAAAATAGCCAAATATCATATACAAAAGTATGGATAACGCTACTAAAAACATACTCAATTTGAGCGTTATCAAAAAACCCTTAACCACTAAAACCTATACCAAAAAACCTAAACACCTAACCACTAAACCCTATACAAAAACCCTTAAATCTCTAACCACTAAACCCTATGTCCAATAACCCTAACCTCCTCCATAACACTAATCCTATTCAAAAAACTCTTAAAACCCTAACCTTACCCTATACCAAAAACTCTAAACCCTTAACCACTAGGTATAATATCACAAGTGATATGTACATGAACCTTAAAATATATACCAAAAACCCTAAACCCCTGACCACTACCCTTAGTTACGAACAACTAACCTCAAACACCTTGTGTAATTCAAAAGTGATATATATTACATAACTTTTAAAAGTCTTATTCCCTAAACCCTTAATCTCCTAACACTAAAACCCTTTACCAAAATCCCTTAAACCCATTAACCACCTAAACCCTCTTATACCAATAGCTTTATAAGTAAGATTCACCCGTTCTTAACATTTATTTACCTGACATTGTAGTATCACAAGTGATAAATAAATAATAATAATAGGGTTAAGTATATATATTACCAACATACTTTCTTAAATTTACACATATAGTTAACCAACTTTGAATATTAACAATATAGTCATTGAAACTTTCAAATTGAAAACAATATAGGTAACATGACCTGATGAGTGTCTGTTGAACCTAGAAAATGGCCGCCACGTCATTCTTTTTTTGCTTAGATGGGTATACCTTGTAGGTCCTTGGTTTAGGATCTGACTAGCATTTGTAAGACGATAGATAACTTAGATAAATCCAAATCAACTATATGAGAGACACTGGACTAGAATGAATCAAGTGTTAATGGGAATCTTAACACTAGAGTAAAGAAGAAACGATAATATAAAATGCTCATTGAGCTCTTAGCTTCTATTGATTATTTCTAATCAAAACGTCTAAAACATTGTGCCTTAGGGTTCCTCTTATACACCAAGGAAAACCCTAATTGACTTTACAAACGTGTAAAAGGATAATACTCATCCTTTCCTAAGATATCTTCTAAGATAATTATCACTATTCTGTTACATAAACAGACTTAACTATAAACAGAACTAACTATGACCAGTACTAACTATAGTACTGCAATACTCTACACTCGTAGTATAACTTAGTACTGCCAGACTATTAATCTTAGTACTGCCAGTATTACTCTTTAATACTAACAGAACTAACTATAACTTACCAGACTTAACTGTTATTGCTACAGTATTAAGGTTGTTACAATCTATTTTCCCTACAATCCTCCCCTATTTGATCATTCACTTGTGAACTTCATGTTCCCTTAAAACATTCTTGATCTTTACTTTAAAAAACACTTAAGCTTCTGGGATGTTGTAATAGGAATTCTTTAAGTTGTTCTTGATCTGTAACACTTCAAGTCTTCTCTTTGTATCTTTGCAGCAACAAGCTCTTCAGCAATCCTTTGTATCAGCACCATTGATAATGTTGTACATCAAATCATAAAGTTTCAATCTATTCTCATCACTTCCAGGTGTGTTAACTTCCTTGGTTGTGTGGTGAATCATTGAAAATTTTAATGGATTTGATGTTTTTACCAGTTTAGCCTTTAACTCTAGTGTAGTCGTCCTTTGGCCACCAGAAAGGTGTATGTCCATGGTTAACTAAAACCCATTTCAAACTCTCGTAATTGAAACTTGGTGAGTTGAATACCATATGGTTTTAGGCTCAAACCATTACAGCCATAAAAACGGATTTGATATGCCTTTTCCATGTAGCCGTTTGCTCAGGGCTAAGTCATCCTTTGGCTCCTAGAGAATAGGGTTAATTCCATGGTGGATTGAAAAACATGTCAACTCTTTGTACATTGAAATTGGTGAGTTGATATACCAACCACTTTTTGGTAAAGTGGTCAACTCTATCTATATGGATTTGCAAATTTGTTCTTTTACCATAAGCATCATAATCTTATGGACTAGTTATGGTTTATTCCACAGCCCTTTACCACAAGCATAAAACTTGTGGCTGAGCCAACTATTCCACTTAAACAGATAGGTAAGTTGAAATAACCATACAACTTCTTGCATGTTGTCATCCATTTGAACTGAATGGAGATAGTCTTTACAAGAGTCGTTTGCTCTGGATCTAGCCAGTTCTTATGTTGATTAACATGGTGAAGAAACCTTTTGTGTGTTAGTGATTGCAACCTCCACCAAGTGTTATCCTTCTCATCTCTATCCTAGACTTCTAACTTTACAAACTTCACTACTTCCTAATACCAGCTTGCTTTTCCATCATTTTTAGCATTTTGTAGCAATTTTCATCTGGCTTTCCACATCTCAGCAGATAAAGGATATGTTCTTTCATTCAACATATATACATCCATAGACTCTAAGTTCAAGCAATGTACTCTACAAGACTCATAATATCTCTAACTGATGATCTTTTGATGTCCTACTTCACTCCATATAGGATCTGTACTAAGAGGTTCTTTGGTATGTGCTTAAATACACATACCTTTTACCTTTAAAAACGAGCTAAAATAATCAAAAACGGACTTAAAATGCCAAAGATACGCTTGTTTTGCTAATTGTATTGTGCAGGAACGGATAACTAAGAAAAGGACGAAAAACAAAGCCAAAACGACAAAATCAGACTCGGAATGGAAAAGACTGGGAAAGACAAAGCCAAATCAAAGCCGAAGTCATCCAGTCAAAAGTCAACAGAAAAGTCAACTGGTCAAAGTCAAAGTCAACCAAGTCACCCGGGCCAATAGGCAAAGGAATTGTAAGTTTAGGGGCTGATATTGCCAGAACACTAAACTTATTTTATCAAAGGAGGATAAGAGAAAAAAAAAAAAGATGTCAAGGGCTTATTTTGCAATTTATTCAAAGTAACAAGTTGGGGGGCAAAACTGCCAACCTTCTAACTTGTACTTCAAAGGACGAAATTGAAAAGAGGTTATTTAACTCTTGGGGATTGTTTTGCCAAGTCCCCAATAGTTATTTAACCACAGGGATGTTGGTGCAATAACACCCATTAACCTTGAGGGGCAATTTTTGCCAAAGGATGAAACTTCATCTGAACGCCCCAACTTCTTTTTTCTCGCCTCGAATTTCCCTCCAAACTACACTCCACGGGTTGTATATACCCATTTTTACCCCACGAACATTCACACACCCCATGGATATTCATTTTCCCCCTCTTCCACTACCTTTCCCAGCCACAAGTTCGCCCAACTTGCAATCCCACACCCCCAAAGACCAATTCGTTGCTTAGATTGATTTTCAGTTTAAAGGGCCATGATTATGGGCCCTTAACTCTCACACACAACAAAACACACCTCGTGTTTGTGTGTCTACAAACAAGAACAGCAAGAAATAGAGATAATGAGGACTAGTGTAAGTTTTCGGCTATAAATAAGCCTTGTAAGCCATTGTGGCAAACATTGAGTTTTCATTCCAAGTTGTATCAAAGTTTTATTAAGTTTTTATTGTAGTTTAAAGTGTTTTTATGTTAATGTCTTTTATGCAATTGAAATTCTCAGTTTTAATGAAAATTTAAGTGATTTTTTTATCAATAAGCTCTTAATAAGCTCATTAGAGCTTATTCTTTCTAATAAGCTCTAATTCAGCTTAAAATTTGTTATAAGTTCTTTTATATTGATTTAATTGTGTACAATTCATTTAACGTTCCTTGAGTGTGATTTTGGAAGCTTTTGGAGAAATAAGCTAACATAAGCTTATTGAGCTTATTGCTCAGGGAATAGAGGCTAGGGAGCCATTAGGACAGCTTTTTAGGCCACTCACTCAGAAAGAGTGGCCTTGGTTCTGAGACAACAAAAATCCAAGGTCTCAACTTTCCATTTTTCATTTAGCTTATCTTTTAGCTTAAGGAATTAGCTTATTTGCTTTTTATCTTTACAAATACTTTAGTTTAAGTTGTTATTTGGTTGTTGTGATTTTTTATTGCATGTTCTTGTGTAAAATTAGCTTATCTCTCAAAATTGTCACAATAGTGTAATAAGCTAGCTGAGAAACTAGCTTATTTTCCTTAATAAGCTAGTGTTTTTTGTTTTAAAATAGCTTAAATAGGTTAAATTAAGTAGAAGTAGATAAAAAGTTTTTTAAGTTTTGGCTTAAAAATGGATTTTAATCCTACTTTGGTTTGACAGTTTTGAGATAAAGGGGTGTTTGGCACAAGACCAAAACGGGTCAAAATGGTTATATGCATGGGTTAAGTCAGCTTAGTTTGATTAAGCTTAAGTTTTAAGCTTGTATTTAGCTGTTTTCAAAAGTTCCAAGGTTTTGAAATTGCTTTCCAAGGTTTTATAAAACCATTTTTTGAAACTGTGATTTTCAAAGAACATCACAAGTGCTTATTTGAATAAGCACTTGTGAGTGTGAGTTAAGTGTCAAAAAAGGTGTGTCTTGTGGTGTTAAAAAAGGGCTGCAAACACCATTGGGCTCTTTTGACTTGTTAAGCAAAAAAACTCCAAGTCTTTCTTATAACAGTTTTAAAAAAAGATTTTAAGCCTTTTTCACCACACAAATTCAGCAAGTATTTATGGTTTGTGAAAGCTAAAAATTGGTGCATAAGCTCCTCTTACACTACACTCAATCTGTTTGGGCTTATTTTCCTATTTAGAGCTTATTTGACAGCTTTTTGAAAGCTGTCAAATAAGCCCCTTGAGTTTAGACTTAAACCTCCCCTGGTGCAAAGGGGGGAATTTAAGCCCTTTGTTCTCTGTCTTGTTGAGTTCTAAAACCCAAGTCTTTGGCTTATTTTGAGAGTTCACAAGCTCTCAATAAGCCCCAAAGTCTCAGCCCTTGATAAGCTTATTTGTGTGCTTATTTCTAAGCCCAAACATGCCTCTTGGCTGTTTTTGAATCCCCTAGGCTGAGGAATTGCTTAAGTTTTGATTTTAGCTTATTCAGCTTATTCAATAAGCTCAAACTGTTTCCCAAGAGCTTTTTAGGTTAAGCTAGATATTTAGTTTACTTATTTCCTTTTTTCTAGCTTATTTGTCCTAGCTTTAAGCACTTAGGTCTTGAGTTTAGTTAGGCTTTTCTGTCATTTTAAGCTTCCACAGCTATCTAGCTTAGCTCTTCCTTTTCTTTTTAGCTTATTTAGTGTAGTTTAAGTCTCCTTAGCTTATTTTGCCCTTGTCTTAGCTTAATTCGACCTTAAGTCCAAAATAGACTTAGCTTTTTAGCCCTTTAAAGCTTCTTAAGCTGCTGTCAACATTAAGCTTATTTATAGCTTATTCTTTTTGACAAAAATCAAAAGTGTCTTCATTAATGTTGTTTTAAATTAAGCTGTTCTATATGTTTTTTAGTTTTCGTTTGTCTAAAAGTCACTTTTTAATAAGCCAAAAAAAATAGCTAGATCGTAGGGGTTTTGGTTTGGTATATCTTGATTGTACAGGTTACACGTTTCACATAGGTGTAATATTTAATAAACTTTGCCCCATCTACCCTTTAGTTTAGGATTGTTACATTTACTGCCCTAGAGTTTAAATAAAAAATAAAGGGGAAGTACTTGGTCCGGTGAGCAAGACTCGAACCTGGGACTACAAGCATCAATCCCCTTTAACTCCCACACACTCTACCACTGCGCCCTTGGGTCTTTTTCGTTATAGACTCAAGGGGCAACATTATTTATACACATTTTGGCACAATAAGCCATAAGCTGTTTAGCTTATTTTCGGGGCTTATTTGATAAGCTGTGTTGGGTTTGTTATTTTTCGTAGAACCTCTATAGTATAAAGTATTTTTTGTAAATTTTTCAGAATTTTTTGTAAACGTTTAATATTTTTTATAATTTAATTTAGATAAAAGTTTGTTTAATTCATAAAAAATACAAAAATTATCAAAAAAATATTTTGCTTTTTTAGAAAATTTTCTTTTATCATCTAGTTTGTAGGAAAAATATAAGATTTTCGTAGGGCAATTTTTACAAATTTTTGTCGTTTAAAGAACGGGTCCGGGTACGGGTTTTTGTTTTGACTCGTTTTTGGGTCAAACGAACTCCGTTTTCGGTCTAGTCTTTTTCATTCTTCGTTATTTGACCCTTAGAGTAGAGTAGTTAGAAGTGAAAAATTTTTCCGTAGGGTTATTTTTTAAAGAATTTAGGTTTTCCCCTTTTGTACGGGATTGGGGTTTCGTTTCTAGTTTAATTTCATAATTTCTAGGTTTTTCTTAAACGTTTTGGTCCGTTATTATCTAATTTGACTTTTTCAACTTACCAAACCAATTCCTTCCTTCAAACTCAAATCTTCGATCGTATCGATTTACCATTCCAGCCTCGTTGGGGATTTACGACCCGGGAAAGCTCTATACTACTTCTCGGTATCATTGATTGTTGGTTTTTACACTTCTTTATATATTTTATATTTTATTATATATTATATATATTTACGGTGTGAATCCGGCACGATCAATTTTTGGCGCCGTTGCCGGGGAGGAGGTGTGCACTCCGTTTATCTTTGCGTTTGACCATCTGTTTTTGAAATTGTGAATATTTTCTCTAAAAAAAAAAAGTACAAAAATATTTTTCATTTCTTTTTAGTATAATTATCAGTATAAAAAACCCAAAAAAAAAAGAAAATCAAAAATATAAAAACATTGTCCATAATAAAAAATAAAATAAAATTCACAACTTGGTAAAACACAACTTATAAATATTCTCTATGATGGTATAATCTTAATAAGTTCGGTGAACTTGTTGGTTCCAATTCGAACGAAAAGATTTAAAAACTTTGCCTTTGTGGTCTCTTAACGACGTACGGCTCACTAGGAAAGTTGAATCTAACTATAAGTGGGTATAAGGAGGGTGGTTCCCTGGAACTTACGACCCGAAAGGGAAATAAGTTCGGCTATTCCTACTCCTCCGCTCACCTGTGAGTTTATCTTTTTGAGAGCTACCGTGAGTAAGCTGATTATTTGATTTAAAGTTTGTCCTATTCATTGTCGTTTTAAAACCAATGTGAGATCAATCTTTGAAAAACCAAAAAAATTAGTGTAAATTTTCCTTTTGTACTCCTATTTTGTGCATGCGCACTCGTTCTCAAGCCCGTAGACGTCGACAACCACAAGTTCGACAAACTTCTGTTGAATCATCTAACCTTGAGAAACCTGATAATCCTCCCATAGTTGCGATGGCTGATAATCGTACTATGGCGCAATTGCTCGAAGCACCCACCGAGGGTTACGAGGATGCGATAGTTATTCCTGAAATCACCGCGAATAACTTTGAGATCAAGCATGGTCTACTTAATCTTGTCCAAAATAAGCAATTTTTTGGCAATGATAAAGAGGACCCACATGCTCACATCCGTTATTTCAACAAGATCACTTCTACAATGAAGATTCCGAACGTACCAAATACGTCGGTTAAACTTATGCTTTTCCCGTTTTTCTCTTTAAGGGGAATGCCCGGATTTGGCTGGAAAAAAGAACCCCCTCGGGCGATTGAACATAGGGATGATCTTTAGTTTCAAAATTTATTAAGCAAATTTTCTTCCCGCCCTCTAAAACGAACAATCTCAGAAATGAAATCACGACGATTTCAGCAAAGATTTGATGGATTTTTATGGGCTTGGGATCGTTTCAATGATCTTTAAGGAGAGGCCCTCTCTTGGGTTTCAGAATTGCATCAACTCGATACATTCTATAATGCCCTAAATTCAAATGATCAAGATTCATTGAACTCTGCTGCTGGTGGTAACTTCTTAGACAAAATGCCTCGAGAATGTTTAAAAATTATCGAGAGCAAGTCTAAGGTACGTCAATCAAGAAACAAAGCTGTTGTAGCTAAAATGAGTACAAGCTCTTCCACCCAAGCAGGTCTCATTGATGTTGCTGACTCAAAAGACATGGTTCGGCATTAATTCAAGATAGAAAGAAACCAAACCCCAGCTTACGCCCCCGTAAAAGTGGTTGAAAACCAAAAAGTTGTGTAACTTGAGGGGGAGGTCATTCTTATTCTAAATTGTCCAGCCACAAATAGCAAACATTTACCATGACAATATCCAAGAGTATGTGTTCCCAGGCCGCTGCGGGCCAATTTCAATCAAGCGAAATTCTGCGTTATCGACCTCGATGGTCTCAACCAAATTCGACCTCCTGTTTATCTCAGTTCCAGAATCACTCATGCCCAATAATCAAACAATTTCAATCGAGGAAATAACTTCAATCAAAACAGAGGAAACAATTTCAACCAAGGTCAGATTTATCGACCTCCGGTTCATCAACCAGTAGTTAATCAACCAGTAGCTCATCAAGGACCTGCTCCTCAGACACACGGTGTGTCAAAAACAGATTTTGAAAGTAATGTCACAGCCAATGATGCAGTGTTGTGAAACATGCAAAAACCTAAGTTCAAAACCTGCAATCCCAAATGGCAAATTGACTGACATGCTTTCAAATTTGTTACTGCTAATTACAGCTTCCACTTCCGGTTCTAGAACTTCTTTCCCTTGGAACACTGGATACCAACCCAAGGAAGATCTAAAAGGTATCTCTAACCGAAGTGGTGTTACATTCCAGGACCGAAAGCAGTTAATCATATCGTCGAGGGGACAAAGGACAAGATGCCTCTCGCTAATAACGGGGGGGGGGTGGGGGGGGGGAAGCACCGAAGACGTCCAACCTCCTGTTGTTCAAATTCAGACTCGTAATCCAAATCCTGAGCCCAATGTTGCTCCTGTTGTGACTCCAGTTCCTAAAGCATCAATTCCATTTCCATCACGAAGAAATGATGAAAGGCGAAAGGAAAAAGCTAGCGATCAAATCGAGAAATTTTATGAAATCTTTAGAGATTTAAGTTTCGAGATTAGCTTTACCGATGCCTTGATGCTCATGCCTAAATTTGCTTCAACTTTAAAAACTCTGATTGGAAACAAGGAAAAATTAAGCGAATTGGCAGGACTCCTTTGATATGAGACCTGTTTTCAGCGGTTCTTCTCAATAATGTTACCAAGAAAACTTGGAGACTCCTGGCCGGATTTTCTGTATTCCATGTGAATTTCGGGATTACTACATGCAACGCATTGGCCGATCTTGGTGCGAGCATTAATCTCATGCCTTATTCTGTATGGAAAAGTCTATCTCTTTCTGACTTGACCCCGACCTGCATGACATTAGAACTTGCAGATCGTTCAATCACTGAACCGATCGGTATTGCTGAAGATGTCTTTGTAAATGTGGGAAAATTCCAATTTCCAGCTCTTGGGTACTTCGTATGTCGTTGATTTTGAAACCAGACCCCCGAGTCCCATAATTCTCGGGCTGATGTTTCTTGAAAACAAGTCATGTTTGATAGTTGTCTATGAAGGCGAGATTACCCTTCGTGTTGGCAAGGGATGCATCACATTCAAACTTGGACCAACTTCAAATACACAGCCGATTACAACCATATGGATGGTCAACAAAATCGACGTCATCGATATGGCTTGTGATGAGTATTCTCAAGAGGTCCTAGGATTTTCAAGTGTGGTCGCGAGTGGCAATCCCACTCCATATTTTGAGCCTATTGTTTCTACTGCTTCTCCAACTCTCACTCCTTTCGGGGACAGTGACTTTCTCTTGTTTGAAGAAGCAGATTCGTTTCTTGCTCAGGAAGATGATCCAACTTCACCTGAAGTTGATCCTACTTATCAGGATCCTGAGGGGGACATCCTGATCTTGAGGTAATTTTCACCACACCCCCTTCCCAAATCATGTACAAATTTAGATGGCCTGGTTAGGATATGAACTCAAACTCTGTGAAGCTTAAATAAAACCGTTGATCCTTCCATTGTGGAGACCTCCCTGAGGTTGAGACTAAAGGAACTGCCACCCATCTTGACTACGCATTTTAGAAGCGGCAATTAGTTGCCTGTCATCATTGCTAATGGACTTAAAAGATGAGGAAAAGGACAGCACTTCTCAAGGTTCTTAGTCCCACGAAGCGAGCCATTTTGCTTGGAAATCTCCCGATATTATAAGGGTGTTAGCCAGAATTTAGTAATCACTAAATTTAATGGAAGAGGATGATGAACCATCTGTGCAATGTCAGAGATAGGGTAAACCCAAAAAATTTCCGATGTTATCAAAAAGGAGGTTGAAAATAAACTCCTTGATGCTGGATTGATTTACCCCATCTTTTGACAGCCTTTGGGTAGAGACCGGTACACTGTGTACCTAAAAAAGGAGGTATGACCGTCATCACAATGTAGATAATGAGCTGATTCCTACTTCGATTGGTCAAGGGGTGGCGCGATGTTTGATTACAGAAGCTTAATGAAGCCACCCGAAAGGACCACTTCCCATTGCCTTTCATGGACCAAATGCTCGAAAGACTGGCAGGAAACGAATACTACTGTTTCCTCGATGGCTTCTCGGGTTATTTCCAGATTCCAATTGACCCAAAAGATCAAGAAAAGACAACCTTCACATGCCCATACGGAACTTTTGCTTATCGTTCGATGCTTTTGGGCTATGCAATGCTTACCTTGGCTCGTTCCATTGATGTATGATGGCATCTTCCATCGATATGATTGAGAAACGATGGAAGTATTTCATGGATGACTTTGCGGTCTTTGGAGACTCTTTCTCCACGTGCCTAACCCATTTGGAAAAGATGTTGAAGCGGTGTGAAGACACCAATTTGTCTCTAAACTGGGAAAAGAGCCATTTCATGGTAAAGGAAGGCATTGTTCTTGGACATAAAATTTCTAAGTCTTGGGATTGAGGTTGATAGGTAAAGTCGATAGTAATAGCTAAACTCCCTATTCGACTTCTTGTCAAAGGTGTCCGTAGTTTCCTGGGCACGCGGTTTTTAACGACGATTCATTCAGGGACTTTTACAAAAAAATTGCCCGTTCCTGATGACTCATTTAGTTGACAAAAAGAGACTCCATTTGTCTTTTCTGAAGAGTGTATCGATTCCTTTAATACACTCAAAAGAAAATTGACTGAGGCTCCGATCTTAATTGCTCCCGACTGGGACTTGCCTTTTGAACTGATGTGCGATGCTAGCGACTTCGCAAATTGGGGCAGTCCTCGGGCAAAGAAAAAACAAGCAATTTCAACCCTATACACTATGCTAGCATGACTTTAAGAACGAGTCTCAAACTCACTACACTACTACAGAAAAGATTACTTGCTGTAGTGTATGCCTTTGAGAAGTTTCGTTCATATCTTGTCATGTCCAAAAGCATAGTGTATACTGATCATTCTGCCATCAAGTATCTCTTTGCCAAGAAGGATGCTAAGGCAAGATCATACGGTGGATTTATTGCTCCAAGAATTTGACATTGAAATTCGAGACAAAAAAGGAGCTGAGAATCTCGCCGCGATCATCTGTCCAGACTTGAAAATCCGCATCAAGACAAACTCGAGAACAAAGAAATCAATGAAGCATTTCCTCTCGAAACCCTTGGCTCTATTGCTCTTCAAGATCAAAGTACCCCATGGTTTGCAGATTTTGCAAATTACCATGCGGGGAAATTTGTTATCAAGGGAATGACATCCCAACAAAAAAATAAATTCTTCACGGATGTCAGCATTTTCTTGGCATGACCTTCCTCGTTTAAGATCTGATGCCTGATCAGGTGATAAGACGTTGTGTTTCTGGGCGAAGAAGCTTTAGACATTCTCAAAGCTTTTTTTTCTCTTTTCTTTTTTTTTCCACAGTGACATACTTGGGGGACACTATGGTGCAATTTACACAGCTTAGAAAAATCTTCGGATTCAGGCTTTCTATTGGCCCTCACTTCTACAAGGATGCCCATGACTTTGTCACCCATTGTGACATTTGTCAACGTCAAGGAAAAAATTACGCAACGTGAATGAGATGCAACAAAACTCCATCCAACGTATTGCTGGGGAAATCTTTGACATCTGGGGGCATTGATTTTATGGGCGTTCCGTCTTCAAGGGGAACAAATACATCTCGTGGCTGTTTGACTATTTGTCAAAAATGGGTTGAAGCAAAAGGCGGCTCCCCACCAACGATGCCTCGAAGTTGTTTGTCAATTTTTGAAAATCTCTTCTCTCGATTTGGTGCACCCCGAGCCTATCATAAATGTGATCGCGGGGAATCACTTTAGCAATGGACCATTTACAAAAGTCATGCTTAAGTATGGATAGTAACTCATGTCTCTCCACCGCGTATACCCACAAACACATTTGTGGGCCAAGTTGAGGTTGTCCAAATCGTGGTTTAAGCGTATTCTTGAGAGAAACCGTTGGGAGGAAAATCGTTGCTTTCCTGGTCGGACAAATTAGATGACTGCTTTTATGGGCCTTCCGCACATGCGTACAAAACCACCCATGGGTTGTACTCCATATAAACTTGTATTACGGGAAGCAATGTCATTTACCGGCTCGAGCTAGAGCACAAAGCCTACTGGGCCTACAGCATACATATTTTGATGTTCAAATGCGGATGTGTATCACTGGAAAGTTCAACTGAATGAACTAAATGAATTTCGTGAATCAGGCCTTCAGAGTAACTCTTTGAATCTATAAAGAGAAAAAACCAAGAGGGATTACACGATGCTAAGATCAAAAAACCGCGTTCTTCAACGTTGGTGATCGTGTCCTCTCATCAATTCTAGACTGAAGATTTTACTCGGGCAAATTGAAATCCGTTGGTCTGGACCATCACGGTTGTCCCAGTTTTCCTTATGGCACCGTTCGAGCTATTCAAAACTCCGGGCCCAACTTTTAAGTGAATGGTCATCGTATCAAAACATTACTTTGGAGGGGACGTACCCAACGAGGTTGTCCCGGATCTCCAAACGTTCCCCATGACCAATAAATTCGGGGAGGGATCAAGCGTCGGGACCTTAAAACAAGCGTTCGTGGGAGGCACCCCATGCTTATCCGTAGTATGTAATAAATAAGTGTTTTTGTGTGAGAAGGTTTATATTTTCCATTACCCGTGTTCTGTCCATATTTTGTGTGCTTTGTATGTCCAGGTATTCCCGGATTATGAAGGCTCTCGATTCTGTCACATTTTTAACTCGAGCTTCACATCTCAGCTTCATTTTTGCAATTCAGTATCAAATCTAATCGACTAACGTTTTTTTCTTTTGGCAACACCTCATAACCGGCCTTAGATTTAGTAGGAACCCTTGAAACATCGAGGACGATGTTTAGTTCTAGTACTGGGGGGGGAATCTTCGATTTGATTTTTGCCTGCAGTCGTTGTTATTACGCAATCCCGTTTTTACCACCAAATTTTTGCAAAAATACCAAAAAAATGAAAAAAAATTTTGTTTTGTACAGTTTTGACTTCCAATGGTTAGAATGGAGAATAATTTTTGACTCGATCGGGCGTGTTGAGCCCTAGCTAGTTCCTTAACTTACCACTGGTAGGCTAAGCTTTCACGAATATCAGATTGCTTCGAAATTTTAATAAGGTGAACGAAACAGAAGTGATAGAGGGTAATATACAGTTTATTATGTCGAGCAAGATTCTTTTAAAACTTATATGAGTAACTTGTGGCTTTTTCTCCCATTAGCTTCTAATTCACCTAATCATACGTGCTCAATTCAGTTTAACTAAGTCAATCGATGTTTTAAAAAAAGCTTCAAATTTGTAACTTAATTCTTTAAAACGAGATTTTTCTGTTCTTAATAAATTCGAAAGTTAAAATGCCAAAGAAGCATGAATGAAGTATGAATGCAAAAATGCATGAATATTGAAATTTTGCCAATGAAGCATACATTTGATTATATGGAACAAGTAAAAGAAGTGTCGTGATATCCCACTCCGCTAACCACGAGGTGGGGGTTCAAACTAAGACATCTTTACTTCTAGGGATTTGGTGTGTTGTGATATCTCACCAGGAAGCGAGGTCTAGGTGAGGGTTCAAACTAAGACACTTATCCTTAGCCATATTAGGGGAAGAAGGTGTTGATGTGATTTCCCTCATACGTAGCAACGGGTGTGGGTTTCAAACTAGAACATCCGGTCGGTGGTTGTGATTATCTACTAGCGGAGCGAGCCTGGGTAGGTGTTCAACTAAGCAACGCATTCCTAAGCTTTAAAATACTTATGAGATATAATGATGATGTTGCAAAAACGTTCTTCAGTTAAAATCTCGTTCTTTAAAATCAATGTTACAAGGTCTATATAAGTTGTTGCTTTGAGTCCCATTTTGATTCATCCTTGAATTACGACTATGGAAATTAAGTATGCTATATGTTGGTTGAAATGGAGCACACACACATTTAAACCCATATATTCTATGTTGGGAGTTAAAAGTTCTACACATCATAGTATGAGTACTTAGCATGGTAGACTTTTAATTGACAAAATGATCTTGTTTAATTGCTTGTTTGGATCTAGGTGAAAATCGGGGACGAAGAATTTTATCCGTCTAGGAACATACGTAGGATTATTCTATGGACGTTCTCATTCTTTGATCCCAATGTTGATCTAATAAAGGAAGTTCAACAGGTTTGAGGTCGAGAATAAGAAAAGAAAAATCCAAAATATTAGGTGATAGTTAGTGTACAATAAAAAATGGTGGAAAACGGATCTTGTCGGGAAGCTTTAGTTTCTTTAGTTTTCTTTGACGAACTAACTTTGCTACTTTTCGAAAGTTATTAGTCGAGGAGAGTGAGATCTTAGGTTTTCGGTAAATGCTTACTTCATAGAATTGCGTGAGGTCTTCACGGCAATACCTTAGTATGGGGGACTTTTGGTATGTGCTTAAAATACTCAATTACCTTTTACCTTTAAAAACGAGCTAAAATAATCGAAAACGGACCTTCTTAAAATTGCCAAAGATACGCTTGTCTTTGCTATTGTTATTGTTGCAGGGAACGGATAACCATGAAAAGGCGAAAAAACAAGACAAAAACGACAAAAACTGGATCGAAAGAAAAGACTGTGAAAGACAAAGGCCAAATCAAAGCTCGGAAAGTCAATTCCAGTCAAAAGTCAACAGAAAGTCAACTGGTCAAAGTCAAAGTATGTCATCCCAGTCAACCCGGGCCAAAGGCAAAGGAATAAAAGTTTAGGGGCTGAATTTGCCAATACCCTAATAACTTATTTTTAAAAGGAGGAAAAAGAGAAAAAAAAGAAGACTAAGGGCTTATTTGCAAGTTATTCAAAGTTAACAGAGGGGGGCAAAAACTGCCAAACCCCCTAACTTGTACTCCAATTGACGAAATTTGAAAAGAGTTATATAACTCTTGGGGACTTGTTTTGCCAAGTCCCCAAAAGTTATTTAACCACAGGGATCGTGGGTGCAATAACACCATTAACCATGAGGGGCCATTTTTGCCAAAGAGTGAAACCTTCACTCTGTAACAGCCCCAACTTCTTTTCCCGCTCGAATTTCCCTCCCAAACACACTCACGGGTGTTTATACCCGTTTTTACCCCACGAACATTCACCACCACCATGGATATTCATTTTCCCCCTCTTCCACTACCTTTCCCAGCCACAAAGTTGCCAACTTGGCAATCCCACACCCCCCAAGACCAAATTCGATGGCTTAGATTGATTTTCAAGATTAAAGGGCCAAGATTAAGGGCCTTAACTCTCTCACACAACAAACACACCTGTGTTTGTGTGTCTACAAACAAGCACAACAAGAAGATAGAGAAAAAGAGGACCTAGTTTTAAGTTTTCGGCTATAAATAAGCCTTGTAAGCCATTGTGGCATTCATTCAGTTTTCATTCCAAGTTGTATCAAAGTTTTATTAAGTTTTTATTGTAGTTTAAAGTGTTTTTATGTTAATGTCTTTTATGCAATTGAAATTCTCAGTTTTAATGAAAATTTAAGTGGTTTTTACTCAATAAGCTCTTAATAAGCTCATTAGAGCTTATTCTTTCTAATTTGGAAACGGATAAGGTTAAATCCTCACAATGTCTAATATGGGTTATTGTGTGCGGGTTATGTAACAAGTAATTTCATAAAAGTATGCTTTGAAATTTTTTTAAATTTGAGCATAATTTATGCATTTTAGTGTGAAAAATAGAACAAGTAAAGTTCTAATTCCCATCCCCCCACTTAAATTATATGACGTCCTCATTGCATAGATAAAACATTAAAAACATAAAATTAAAAGAATTAGAACGAGAAACTCCCCTGATAATTTTATCGGTAGATTCTCCAAGTTGAGTTTATGAGCAAGAATGTGTGTTGTAAATGCGTCTGGATACCAGCATGACTACAACACACACAGGATTCCAGATGATCGATACTTCATCAACTTCGTCAATTTCTTTTCCAACGAGGTCTTGTGAAAAATATAGGAAAAACATGCAAAATCCTATCTCGGGTATTCTACGGTTAATAAATAATAAAAACAATAAACTATACAGGGGACCAATACGCCGTATCCATAAAATGGAATACGCCGTATGGAGAAACCTGTAAAAAGTATCAATACGGATCAGTCTGCCGAATACGCTATATCATGTGCATGAATACGCCGTATGGACAGAACTGACAATAATGTTTTAAAGTGCATAAAAATAAAGGATTTGTAACGTCCAGACATTCAATACGTCGTATGGTATGGAGCAGATACACCGTATTGATGTATAGAAAGACAGACTCAATAAAAATAAATAACAATCCGGGTTGTCTCCCGGGAAGCACTTTTCTTTCAGCCAGTCTTTAAGTTAGACTTTTTCTTTAGCTTCTTTTACTCCATCTCATGCACGCGTATGTGCCCGCGTGTGAGCATTCTTCCATCTTCGCATCTCGAACATATTCGTGTCCTAAGTTCAAGACTCCCTTGTATAAACTTTTGAGCTTTTGGTACGGATGCGAAATTCCATTCAGCTTATCATACATACTTACCTTTAGTAACGACTTGATCTTGTTGCATTGGGCATTGGATAGATGTTTAAACTTTAGATGTGATCGTGCCATTTGGTAAGTCACATTATCACTACCATTGTGAATAGTGATTAACCCATCAAACATTCTTTCTTCCACACATGAAGCTTTGCAGAATGGTACTTTAAGAATAATATCTCCCATGTCTTGATCTCGATAGCCATCTGATAGTTGTTAAACTATACATATCAATTTATGCTTAAAAAGGCCCAATTCATCCCAAAACGGATCAAAAATGGCAAAAATGTGCTTGTATCTGAGTTTTATGTGTGCAGGTATGGATATGTCAAATATTGCAAGAATTCAGTCAAAAACGGACACGAGAACGGATGAGTGATCAAGAAGCTAAAGAAATCAAAAGCCGAAGCCAGAGAAATCATGCAGTCAACCAAAACACAACTCCATTGTTTTAATAAGTTCAAGGACTGTATATGCAATTTCCCAAAGTTGTTTACAACAGAAAATAGTGCTTGCCCAAACACAAGGGCCAAAGATGTAATTGCTCCAAATAGCCAAAAGGGCGCGGGTCTATACCCGGGTCAAACTACCCATGGACCACTCAATCATCCAATCACATGCTAGCCCCCAACCCGATTACCCACACCAAACCCGAACCCTAACCCACCTCTACCCGGTGATACTTATAACTTTGTAACATTTACTGTTCACTCCATTTACCCCCAAATTCGATCGATACTCACTCACACACACCGAATAACTCAAGAACACCCCAAGAACCCTAGTTACAAATCACTCACCCACACACTAATTAACCTTAGGGTTAAAGTCCCCCTCACATTCCTTAACCCATTCCTCCCTGGCTGAAAGAAGCGATTCGATTGGTTGATGTGACGTTTATGATTGCTTACTCTCACATATCTAGCACACCAAGCCACATCATCAATCCGGGTTGATACACAATCTAATCTAACGGCTTACGATTGAGATCAAGGAGAGAGAGAGTTGATGGATGGCCAAGATTGAAGCAAGAAGAAGGATCGAGAAGCTCAACTTCGGGTATAAATACCCCTCATACCAGCACACGAAGGGAGTAATTAAATTTTAGTGGTTAAATTTTTAGTTTATCTTTTTTGTAGTTTAATTCAAGTTGTTAGTAGTTTTTATTTCAATTTAATGTAATTTCATTTCGTATTGTAATCTTTATTTCAGTTTTAATAAAAGTTATATTTCATATTAATTTGTGTTTGATTTAAATTCTGTCAAAAGTGTTTGTGTTTGTTATTGATAATTCGATCAAGGCTTGATACTCGTGGAATTGGATGGCAGCTGAGTATCAAGGGGTTAGAGGTTGAGGGTCAACCAATTAGGACTAGATTAGGTTGTGTTTGTTTGAATCTGAGCTTATGTGAATAAGCCACAAGCTCACAATAAGCTGGTAATCTTTCCTGTTCATGCTGAGGTATACCTTAATTGTTTTGCATTTGCTTTTATTCTGTTCATCTTCATAATCTGTGTGGTAACTGTCTCATAAGAGAGTAAACAAGCTGTTGAAATTGCTTATGTTGATTAAGCATAATATTAAGTAGTAAAGTCTATTAAGTGCTTTTAGTTTGCCTTGCTTACGTAGTTTAAGAGGTGGAATATTAAGCTTTAGAAGCTTATCAGCTGATAAGCGTATTCAGCTTATTTAAAATAAGTTAGTAGTTAAGTTTTTATAAAAGTTATCTTAAAAAGTCAGTGAAAAAGCTTTTTAAATCAAATATGGATGCTAGTTGATGGTAGTTAGGTGCTGCAGGGGCCTGATTTGCTTGTTTTAATAGTTTCTGTTAGTTTATAATTTACTCAGTTAGTCCTTGTTAGTTTAATAATAGTCCCTAGTTAATTACACCGTTAGTCCTTAGTTTATTACATCGTTTGTCCTTAGTCAGTTTGATTGTTAGTTTAGTTAAGTCCCTAGTCCAGGGACTGTTTCTGCCATCATTCAAAACTTTGTGTATTTGATAAAACTTTAAATGTTTGCCCGCCTACCCTTGTCTTTACTTTTTGTCATTTTCAACCCATGTGTTTTGGTTACTTAGTTAAGATTTATAAAAAATAGTTTTTTTTAAATAATAAAATTAGGTTTTTATTTTAATTAGTTAAATTAGTTTTTTATAAATAGTATAAAATTAGGGCTTTTTATAAAATCAAATTTCTGCACTTTTTCTGCTTATAAAAAGTATTTTTATAGAATTTTTAGTTTAAGTTTTATATTTTTAAAAATTAATTTTCATTAAATAGTTTTAAATTCATAAAAAATCCAAAAAGCCTTTAAATTTTTTTTTTCTTTTTCCTAAAATCTTCTTTAGCATTAATTTAGGTTTAGAAATTTAGTTTATATTTTTATTAATGTCGCGTTTAATTTGTTTCCGTATTTAGTTTAATTACCTTAATCGCTTGTGCATTTTAATTCTAGTAGTGTAATAAACCAAATATCATCTCTTTTATCATACAAATCATGAATCCGAACGAGAACGAGGTTTCCATTG
>BQNB010031133.1:27559-51038 GCA_026074375.1 Tanacetum coccineum
TGTTTAATTGTTCTCCGTTTTGTAAGACATCAACTCATGTTAACTGGCGCATTAGGTGAGAATTTAATTTGTTCTCTTCATTCTTTAGGAATATTATTTACTAAGATCCGCACATCATATCCATTCCCAAATTGATAACTTTGTCAACATCAACTCTCTTTTAGAAGCAAAAAGGTGTGAGTTGCTTATATAAAACTGACATCTTTGCAACAAAAAGAAAAGAGTATCAAGGAGGGTGTCTGGAATTGCTTATTTTTTCTGATAAAGAATAGGAATTTACATGAGTAAAGTGCAAAAATCATCCATGTCGTTTCTCAAAAAACTGTCTCACGTCCCTCGTTAAAAATTTGTCCAAAACACATCTCTCCGTCAATGTTTTGAGGCACGATACATCTCGCCGTCAGTGTTTTGAGGCACGGTACATTCCTTGGACTAACGGCGCAAATTTTTTTCTTCCGTTAAGTACTAACGAAAGTCTTAAAGGAGGGTATTGTTGTCTTTTTTTCTTACAGGGATGTATGGTGAACTTTTGTTTTAATTTTGTTTTGTTTTTTAATTTTAAAAAAAAATTCCATTATTATTCGTAAAAAAATTATCTTTTTTTAAAAATTAAAAAAAAATTTTTCGCACTTCCGTCAAATCTTAATTTTTTTTAAATGTTAAATTTTAAAAAAATATAATTTTTAAATTTTTTTTTTTAAAATTTAAAAAGTACGAAAAAAATTAAGATTTTATAAAGGGCGAAATTTTTTTCTAAAATTTTGTAAAAAAGTTTTAAATTTCTTACAAAAAATTTTAAATTTTTTAGAAAATTTTAGAAAAAAATTTCGCCCTTTATAAAATCTTAATTTTTTTCGTACTTTTAAAATTAAAAAAAAATATTTTAAAAAAAAATTATATATTTTTTTAAATTTAATATTTTAAAAAAAAATTAAAATTTTAAAAAGTGCGAATTTTTTTATTTTTTTTTTAAAAATTTAAATTTTTTTACAAATAATAATGTAAAAATATATTTTTTTTTAAATTAAAAAACAAAATTTTTTTAAAGCAAATGTTCACCATACATCCTTCCCTGTATGAAAAAAAGACAACAATACCCTCTTTTAAGACCTTCGTTAGTACTTAACGGAAATTTTTTTTTGCACCGTTAGTCCAAGGGATGTACCATGCCTCAAAACACTGACGGCGAGATGTATCGTGCCTCAAAACATTGACGGATGGATGTGTTTTGGGCAAATTTTTAACGAGAGACGTGAGACAGTTTTTTGACAAACCACATGGATGATTTTTGCACTTCTCCCGATTTACAATGTGTTTTAGAAAGTTAATAACTAATCACATTTGGTATTAAAACTAACAGAAATATAAACCTATAATAAAAAAGTTTAAGTTTGAAAACAAATGGCTCTCCGAGCACACAATACCGTGGCTGGTGGCTCTCGCGCCAACCGGTAACCCCAACTGATAACGCAAGGACGGCACCGGTCATGGCGCCCTCTCAAGTAGCCCACGTGATATATTTTTTTAATTGTTTTTTCAGATGCAATCGATTAATATGTAACGGATTAAAAAACGATGTTGGGTAATCTAACTAGCCTTTTTTTAAATACCTAATTTTCTAATTTTTCTTACGAAAGCACAAGTTCATGCATACGAAACCTGTGACGGTTACGAAACTCCTTAATTGACCATCATATCATATTGTTTGTTATTGAATGTGCACATTAATCACAACATTATATCATAATTACCATTTAGCCTAAGTTAATTGGACAAAAGAAACACTCGATTTCAATCTTAAACCCTAACCCTAAATTCGAAACCTTTTTAACAACATTTATCCACAGAATTAATAACAAAAGGAAACGAATTAGGATCCAAAATCTTACGTTTGAAGAATATAAAGTTCCTTAAATCGATTTGGATCGAGTTTGAATCGATATGAAAGCTCAAAGGTTGAGAGAATATACGAAAGCTAAAAATGGTGTATACCAAAGTAGTGTACTTTCGTATGAAACCTCTTCTATTTATACTTCCGAAACTAATTTTTGAAAATTGGAATTTTCAGTACCTGAACTTTCTTCTTGGTTTTTTGAAGTCCAATATAAAGCACAATACTCCCCCTTGGAGTTAAATCCCGTTTCAGAGTTAAATCCTTTGAAATATTTGTGCAGTTATACATCCCGTGTTGTTACGAAAAAATTTATAACTCCCCCTTGAATAAATATTCTCCCAATAATTTCTTCCTTTTCGGATAAAATTTATTCACGGATAGTTATTCTTGCATTTATTTTCAAACTGTTGATTTTCTGATGATGAAGTGATCGAAAAAATTTATAACTCTCCCTCGAATAAATATCTAGTTAAAGAATTTACTTAAGAGATAGTTATTTTCACAGTGTTAAACACACTTGAGAATTTTCATGATGCTGATTTGATTTTTTTTTCTTTTTGTGAATGAAAATGATTACAAAACACATATTTTACTGGTGACAATTCATTTTGATATATGAATAACTCCCCCTTAGTTCATGATGCATTATTAGCTTTGAAAGACACATTTTGTGAAAAACCACATCATGAAACTGATAAATCGGAGAAGATATGTGTTTGCATCAATAACTTATCTTTTTTTGTTTTTGTGTGTTTTCAATTTTATATTTTGTTAATTGTTTGTAATGAAAAGAATAACACCAGAATATTTTTGTGTTTTTTTTAATTTTACATTTTTTAATTTTGTATTTTTCTTTTTAAATGTATGTACAAATGGTTTGATGTATGATCTTGCATTCAAGAAGATAACTTTGCAAGATCCAACTCTGTTGGAGTCATACATCGCATACCAATCCTGTGAACTAAATACTCAAACCTTTCTTTGAGAAAGGCTTTAGTAAATAGATCAGCAAGTTGGTATTTCGTCTCGACAAAGTAAAGTTCGATTGTACCTTGTTCAACATGCTCCTTAATAAAATGATATCGGATGTTGATGTGTTTCGTACGTGAGTGTTGTACCGGATTATAGGATATGGAAATTGCGTTCTTTGAATCATAGTACATTGGAATCTTGGTGTAACGATATCCATAATCTAGCAATTGCGTCCCCATCCAAATGACTTTTGCGTAACATGCAGATAAAGATACGTACTCAGCTTCCACAGTTGACATAGCTGTACAATCCTATTTTTTAGACGACCAACTGACTACCTTGTCTCCCAGAAATTAGATTCCTCCATATGTGCTTTTGCAATCATCATGACGACCTGCGATCTGCATCTAAATATGCAATTAGCTTAAATCTAGAATCCTTCGAGTACCACAAACCCATGTTAATGGTGTGTTTGAGCTAACGAAAGATCCTTTTGACCTCTTTGAGGTGTTTCTTAGTTGGGCGTGCTCGATAACGCATACATACAAATGTTGCAAAGGCAATATCTGGTCGACTTGCAGTGAGATACATAAGTCTCCCGATCATACTCTGGTATTTGGTTTGATCAGTTGGGGTACCTTGTAAATCTGCGTCGATTCTGGCATTAGCCATTGGTGTACACTAATAGAATCATATCCATCCATACCATGTTTCTTAAGAATCTTTAAAGTATATTGTGATTGACTAATAAAGATTCCACGGGAGAATTGATGAACCTGAAGTCTAAGAAAAAACTTCATTTCACCCATCATTGACATTTCTAAATTATCTTTCATAAGTTTTGCAAATCTGTTTGAGAAAACTGGATTTGTTGAACCAAAAATTATGTCATCAACATATATTTGAACAAGTAAAATGTCATCCCCGTGTCTTCTTGTGAACAAAGCCAGATCAACAATACCTTTTGTGAAATGGTGTTCAATCAAGAATGAGGAAAGCTTGTCATACCATGCTCTGAGGGCTTGTTTGAGACCGTACATAGCTTTCTTAAAACGATACATGTGATTAGGAAATTTTGGATCTACAAAACCATCAGACTGACTCACATAAACTTCTTTCAATGGTCCGTTCAAGAATGTAGTCTTGACATCTATGTGATAGATAGTGAAGTTCTTATGAGCCGCATAAGCCACGAACAATCTGACGGCTTCGAGTTATGCAACTGGTGCAAAGGACTCCTCGAAATCGATTCCCTCTTCTTAACGATAACCGTTGGCGACTAAACAAGACTTGTTCTGAATAACTGTGCTTTCAGCATATGTCTTGTTTTTCCAAAGCCATTTGACCGCAATTATGTTTCTACCAATCGGTCGTTCGACAAGTACCCATTGTTAATGCATACATACACATTTTAGTATCTGTATGGAGTCTATGTCTTGTCATTACAGGCTTGGAAGGGTCACAAATCACTTGTTCAGTTGGATGATTCTTAGTCCATAAAGCGATGTTTTGGTGGAACTCGTGCATATTTGACAGATCCTGAAACATAAAAGATGACTCTGCTTCTTCTACCACAAGAGTGTGAAATGGATTTCCATCAAATTCTGCAACGTCTTCTTGAACTGATTCATCAGCATTATCAGTTGAGACTGGAGTTGTTTGTTCATTTGTACTTGGTTCTTCTGATGAGGATACTAATTGAGGAGCTTCATGTTCGTCAACGATGATTAAAGATGATGAAGGGGTTTCTTCATTATCAAGAGTATTTGCAGCGGAATTATCTGGCACTTTTGGAGTTCTCGCCTCATAGTATTCTTCATACAGAGGACCAAACAAATTATTCAACTCTTCTTTTGACGGTATTGTATTCGAGTCTTCTAATGAATCTTGAAAATTCAAGCAGTTGATACCGGGTCCTGAATTGTTGCATTCAGAAGCCATAGCTGTAAGCTCATCAAATTTCACATGAATGGTTTCCATAATCTTTGTCGTTCGGCGGTTGTAGATTCGAAACTCTCTTGATGACTTAGAATAGCCAATAAAGATACCAATGCCCGCCTTTGGTTTCATTTTCCCAAGATCATCACGATCATTTGTTAGATAACACAAGGATCCGAACACATGAAAGTATTAAACATTAGGTTTTCTACCCTTAATCATCTTGTAAGGCGTTTTGTCGTTCGCGTATGTACCAAAGAGTGACTTTGAGTAAAGCAAGCAGTAGCAATGACTTCAGCCCAAAGAAATTCTGGTGATTTAGAAAAGATAAGCATTGTGCGGGCAGCCTCGACAAGTGTACGATTTCTTCGTACAACCACACCATTTTGCTGAGGCGTTTGAGCAATCGAAATTTGATGTATAATGTCACACCCCGTCTAAGGCGAAAACACGAGATGTAATGGACAGGATTGTCATAACACATTGATATAAGACAATAGAGAATTCACTAAATGAAAGATAAACATAAACGTGTCATGACGACTCCCGACACAAGTGGAGACTTGTATCGTGGATAGTCAATACCGCGACAACATAGCCACATAGTCACAATATTCTCACAACCCGGGAAAAGTACAAATAAATTCAATTAGACAACATAAACATAGAGATAGTAATGCAGGAAATACAAGGGATAAGTAACCCACGGAGGTTACGTCCTAAGTCTCTATATGCAATGCCTGAAGGCCCTATTCCTCCTTAGGCACAGTAAGTTGATTACCTGAAAATGAATACTCGAAAACGTCAACATAATGTTGGTGAGCTCATAGGTTTAAGTAATAAACTCATTTTTTGTGCATATAGTTTAAGCAGGACAATAGCGAAAAGATATGCATATACGACATTTAGTACTATCACACAATAACAGATCACATAATAACAAATCACATAATAGAACTGAATAATGTTGGGTGCATCTTTCTAAAGGTATATTGGCGCCCTACCCAGATGAAATGGGTGTCTCTTCCCTAAATAGTATACTTCCACAATTTAGGTACACAATCACACATATATAGAAATATAAACGCACATAATGTCCAAGTAAAAAATAGTGTAACACCGCGCAAAACATTTTAAAAGATCATTTGAGTATCATTTTCCCCCTAGGAAAACATAAGTAAAAAAGAAGGGCTACGAAGACTCACCTTAAGCAAAGCGGTGGATCGAAATAAATCAACAAGTCAAGGATGAGCTCGAATGTCCTAAACGCGACCTAGTTGGAATATAGTGCGCTTTAAGTGCAAGCCAACGATAACAAAAATATACATATGAAATTTTTATAAAGTTCTCATCACCCGAACATGTTTGCGTTTAGTATGTAAGTGAAAAATGAGATCTCGTAAAAGTTACATAGTTTTTATTAGGTTTCGACGCTACAACAAAACTTACTGTTTTTACCAATCTTTAGAAATCCCACACATTGTCCGTTTTATAAATATTTCTGTTAAATTCATATCTCGCCTAATACATGCTAAGTATCCTATCAATAGTCTAGTTACCAATTTTATCCATCATTTTATTCGTTACTATTATTTTTAAGTCACCAACTTTAATAAATCATATTTCACTTAATAATATTTTGGAAAGTTTCCGACGCACATAGAAAATATATAAGTGATACTATAATATTTGTTAAGGATTTTGTAGCTCATTCGGACTCAAAAACGCCCAATGCAGAAAATTTATAAAATTTCCAGAAAAGGGCGTAACTCTTTCGTTATAAGGATTCACGAAATGGTCAAAAGTGACATTTCAAGGAAAAATCACGTTCTACAAGTTTTCTTGTATAAGTTTTACCTGACTCGGACTCGAAATGGGTCAAAAACACGAAAACGTAAACTGGTCAGAATGTGTTTATAACATCTTTTAGCTGGAATGATACTAGTTTTTAGGCAAACTTCATTTGGTCATAACTTACTCGTTCGTATTTAAGTATACTAACATATTTTTAACGTTTCCACTACTCAAAGTAGATTTAACCACTCGTTTTACCCCATAACATTTTCGTACAACAAGTATATTATACTTAAACTACGCTATATTTTTAGCCGCAAACATCACAACTTCATTTCTAGCCTAAATCCCTTCCACTGATTTATACCAACACTCAAACAACTTCATGACTATCTATCCCTTCCACCGATTGTTACAAAAACACAAAAGAACCACCTTTTTACATTTATAATCAAAATCTTAACCTAAAAGTACAATAATATCATGAAAGTGTTCAAAAACATAAATAAGTTGTACAACCCTTTTTATGTTTTTAGTTTCTTTATAAAACCCTTTTACACAAACATGGTGATGAGATGTGTACATAGATGAGAATATGTGAAATATATATGAAGAAAGGTGAGAGTTTTCTTACAAGAATGAAGAGAAAGATATGTAATAACCCGAAAAAAAATCTTGTATCAAACCCGAATATGACCACAAAATTGTTGGAAATTGTGGTCTAAAAACTTAATATTACATTAATATTTAAACGAGCTATGCAGTGGATATAGATCACATATAGCATAAATAATTAACACATAAAAAACAATAAACATAAACAAGGTAACATACATATAGCATCCAAGCTAGTGACATAACACAAGCGTCTTCGAGTACATGCACGTGTGTAATACCGTGCGAACCAAACACACTACGAGTTACTAAGATAAGTAACCTTTACGTGTATCCACACTACACGTTGAACAATATCACCCGAATGCTAGTTCTTCAACCAACAAACAAGTGAACACAAATAAAAGCAAAACACAAATAAAACCCTAAGTTGGGTGTTTATTTGCATCGACCAAGAAGGAAGAGAAGAGAGAGATACGAATTATGAGCTCTAGGGTCCTCCTTATATAGTAGATGATTTTAGGGTTTACCTAAAATACATAATTTGGAGGAAAAGATAGCTTAAAACCCAACCTATACCCCCCTTTGGGCTTATGGCCGGTCGAACAAAGCTCCAACACCCCTTGGTGTTGACTTTTTGACTTTTCCTTTATTTATGGTTAATTACATATAATTACCCATTAATTAAAAAGCCTTATTTGTTAATTATTCACAACGAACTAATTAACGACCGTTAGTGTTCCATTGTTGATTCATATATTAATATAAATAACAAATATACAAATATATTATTATAAACATTAATAGAATGATATCTAAGTGTAAACGTGTGTGACCCCGTAGGCTCACGTATTTCCAACTGTATAAATATCTGTATGACATAAGCACAAACCAACAGCTCCCACTTGCGAATGTCTCACTCATATGATATAACATTGATGAGGTGTCATTTTATACATTATTTTAGGGTCATTTAACCCCTTAAATCATGCAAATATACCCAGATTATGTGCTTAATCGTTTGTTTCCAGGTTTTTAGCACTTGGATGACATTTGGAGGAAATACACGTGACTTGGGCCCATTTAGAGAAGAAACGGACAAGACTACGGACCTACACCAAATCTCTTGAAGGATTGTGCATACAGAGCGTGGAGACGGCGTCGCAGGCATAAAACGACGCCATCGCGATCTATCTAGTGACGGCGTCAGGAAATTGACGACGGCGTCAGGACGTAACCGACTCATATCAAACCTAGAAGATTCTATCCCGTGATGGCGTCGCGGCCACAACTGGACGCCGTCGCGACGATTTCCCTATATATATTAAGCTGAAATTAGAGTTTTAAGTGTGTAACTTTGTATAACTTTTGGGAGCCAAACCCTAAGTATTTTGTCAGCTTCTAGGCCGACTTTAGGGCCTTAAAACCCTCTTGTAACTGACCTTGATCTATGTTTTAATCAAGTAAGATTATCTATCTTTAATCATTCAATATGTCTATGTGTTGTTTGATTGATTCATGTTCTTGCTTTCTTTATAACATGTTAGGCTAAACCCTCCTTTGTATTTGCTTATGATTGCATGAAAGTTGGATTGTAGATCCTTTTACTGTTGCTTCTTGTGATGAATGTGCGCGTTAGGCTTTAGAAAACTAGCCATAAGATATTAAATTGGCATAGACGTCTAGGGAAATGCGAGTGTGTAGAAAGGATACCATCGGTAACAGTCTTCATACTACCTTACCCTTAATATGGTTGATCCCTCTTAAGATATTTCAATTGCATTTAATATACTCTTAGGGGCCTTGTAATAGTCTTCATACTACCTTACTTGTGCGTTGCCTTAATGGAATATTAAATAGACGGCGGGTTCGTGTAATTCGTTCATGACTTAGGAAATACTTACACAGATCATCACGAGTGTGACAAGGCAACAAGATTAGGAGAAGCAATCTAATGAGTAATGCATGATTAAGAAAATACATTATTTGATCATAAAGTTATCACCAGTAGTTTAGATTATAATTAGTTTATTAAATAGTTAAACAAACCAACCTCTCAAACCATTAATTTTACTGCTTTCTATAAAATATAAAAATACAAAAATAATCTCCTTTCAATCCCGTAGATCTCGGTTAAGCTCTATTCGAGCCTTTCCAACCTATTCCCCTAGAGAACGATAACAACCCCCTGAGTCTTTCCTATACTACACTGCAACGATTAGGTACACTGCCTAGGGAGTTGTAAAACTTCGTGTAGAAGTCCTACGACTACCGCACATCAAGTTTTTGGCGCCGCTGCCAGGGAATAGTTAGGTTTCGAACTTAGTTTAGCTTAGTTCTACTCGCTTGAATCCTTTCAAGTGAGATTTTGTTTACGTTATATTAGCTTTCTTCTAGTCTATCTTTTCTTCGTGTTATTTGTTTCGTTATCCATTCTCGTCAACCACCATAGGAGACGCGAATCCTATCCGTACTCTTGGAGATTACTCCAAACCTAGCCACGAGGGCTACAGAAATACCATTGAGCTCCCCGTAGGGAACAATGTGGTACCTCTTCGATCCGACAACATCCGGTTGGTGCAAAACAAATGCTCATTCCACAGACTTCGATCCGAGGATCCAAACCAACACCTCAAGGATTTCTTAAAACTTGTGGACTCACTTGACCTTGATGGTGTAAATAGGGAAAGAACGCGCCTGCATTTATTTCAATTTTTCCTTCGCGATCAAGCTAGCAATTGGCTTGAACGTCTTCCAGCATTATCCATCACCACATGGGAGGATCTTACTACTCGTTTCCTTGCTCAATTCTTTCCACCGGGAAGGACCGCAAAACTCCGCAACGATATCCTTATGTTCCAACAACATCAAGGAGAATCTCTCTTAGAAGCATGGACTCATTTCAAGGACTTACTACAAAAATTCCCTCATCATGGCATCGATTGTTGGCTTTAAATTCAATTTTTTTATGATCATGTCTCCTTTCATCTTAAGTGTGAGATTGACCGTGCCGGCGGCGGCAAACTCCGGGACAAGAATGCCGACGAATCTTGAGAGATCATTGAGAACCTCGCCCTCTACGACCATGAGGGTTGGAATGACTAAAAGAACTTCTTCAAACCGGTCAAGGCCATTTCTATACCTTAAAACACCTCAAAAATACCTGACCGAAGACTTCTTGAGCTTGAAGACCAGATTAATTTCTTACTAAAGGGGTCACGACCGACACCTAGACCTAGCTCAACGCACGTCCCTCAAGCTTATGCTGAAGCAGTTTATTCAAACCCCCGCCCACAAAACCAAAATGAACCACCAAAGCAGAACCTCTTCACTTGAACATACCGGTCCAAACCCTCAGCCTCAGGCTTTAGGAACCACTTTCGAGGATCGAGTACGGGACTACATGGTAGCACACACCAAAAGGATGGAAAGATTTAAGAATGCCATTTTTAAACAGCGAGAGGAGATCAATGATAGGATGGCTGAAATGTTCGGGCTTCTTAAAGGACTCACAACCAGCAGGGCTCCTGAAAAAGTATTGATCAAAGAAGAGGCTAAATCCCCCATCACCAAAAACGTAAATTCTATCTCTCTCACCAGAGGAGAGAGAGAAAAGAGTGACAAAAATGACGTAGCAACCAGCGACGACATTAAAAAAACTAACAGGTCAGATACGGAGACGCCAGTAAAAGAAGCCGAGACAAAGAATGGACCTGAAAGTAGGATAAAAAATGAGCCAATCAAGAGAGATGAGAAAGAGAAAGGGGTGGAGGCACCCAACTCTCAGCCTGTAGAGTATTACCTGAAGCATAGGATCAATGAAAAGATAATCAAGGGGCTTGTTGATAATCAAAGGTTCAATGACTCCCTGTCAGGAGCCCGAGTAGGAAAAATGAAAGGAAAGACCTATACTTTGTCACCTAGGGGGCCTGTCTATGAAGCAATCCTCAAGAAAAAGATAACAAGGAAGGAGGACATTAGAGGAAACTTTGAAATACCTTGTAACATAGGTGGCCTGAATCGTATGAATGCCCTAGTAGACCAAGGATCAGACGTGAACGTCATGCCCCTCTCCACCTACATGAAACTAACTGACGAAAGGCCCACTGAGACAGACATTAGACTCTCCCTAATTAGCCACTCGTATATCTACCCTTTAGGAATAGCAGAGGACGTATTAGTTGATGTTGCCGGTTTTGTATACCCTATGGACTTTGTGATTTTAGACATAAAGGAATACGAAAAGAGGCCCTTTATCTTAGGAACATCATTCCTGACAACGACTAAAGCCGTAATTAAGTTTGATAAGGGCACCATCACTTTAAGATCTGGAGAGTAAGATAAGTTTCTATAGGATACCTGAATCCCTTTGTAAGGTCAAGAAAGGGATTAAGAACAATATAAGGCCTATAGCACCCACTATGACCGTGAATAGGCTAGTCTTGGAATGGGATGAAAGAATAAAACTTCACTAGGAGAAGGAAATGAAGTTCGACCAATAGAGGAGCAAAAACTTCGAAAATGAGCGTCCCACTCTTGTCAAAGTAGAAAATGAGATGGGTGATGAAGGAGAAGTCACGTAATAGTGTATGGCTTCGAGTCTAGCTACAAGACTCATAAATAAAGAAAAGCGCTTCTTGGGAGGCAACTCAATATTTATTTTTCTTGCATATTTGGAGTGTCTTGTGTTTTAATTCTTTTCATTTATTCTTTTATGTTTGAATTCAACATTTTGTAATCATGCTTTGCTTTGTCTTTAACCTCGTCTTAATTGTAATCAAAGGTATTTTGCAACAAAATAAGTGTAAGCAAAATATCCGGTTATTAAGAGCCAATTCAAACATAATAAATAAATTTTTTAGATTAATTCGCGTTAGTCTCGAGTCATATGATTGTATTGAATAATCTCAGGTTTCATGCTGTAATTCATACAGGAAATAACTTATATAATCATGTGCAGGAAATTTTTCAAAGAAAACAAAAACAAAAATTCTCTCAGAAGCTGGAGACGGTGTCAGGATTTATCCTGACAGCGTCGTCAGCCCAGCTACATGAAATTTTAAAATTTTCAAGTATTTTCGAAAAATAGTTTGCACAACGTTTGAAATTTGTAATTCTTTTATACACCTGCATAAACCTATGATTACATCACTACTCTTATCCTATCTTTACTGCTTTCATAGAGTCAAAACCCTAAACTCTCATTGTATATATCTATCCTTCCGATTTTATGCTTGGTGTAGTTGTCTTTGTCTTTGATTACAGGTTATATTTGATGAGAAGAAGCTTGGAAGTTCTTAGGAAGTTTCATTAGACGATTCTTGGAGGACAATTTAACCATTTATCGCATGTTTCTTCTCCATTATTGAGCAAACCAGGGGAGTACTAGTTTCTTTTACTTGTTTTTTTTCCTTTTATTCGTTCACACGGGTACTTCTATAGAACATTAGGGACATTGTTCAACTTAAGTGTATGGGGCGAAAATAAGACTTAGAAACTATTCATTCATTTGCCATATGCTTGTTCCTTAAAATGATGGGTAATATATCGAAACATAGCATAAAAGGTATTTTTGACCCAAATTTTAAAAAAAATTATGACACACACCGATGAAAACTGAGTATTAATAGCGTCTCATGGATAGGAATGTATATGACTAGCAAAAAAACCATCAAAATTCCACCCTAAAAATGTGAGGTTCGCCTTTAGATCTATATGAATTCGGGTATCTATTTTTGATACCCAAGATAATCTATACCTTTAGCTTTCTCGAGTTAAGGTTCGAATGCGAATGTGTCTATTCCTTCGTTACGGATGTGTACATATGGTCTTTGTCGCCTTTTCTGGAGCATTGGTATCGGTATTAAATTATATGAGTGTACCGATAGTATATTAAATTCTAGAACTTGTTTTTGTGATGCATCCTAAGACCGCATAGTAATTATTAGGATTTGCTAGATAAGAGGCACTAGGATTAACCCATGTTTTAAACCTGTAATTGTTATGATGGTCACACCGATCATATAACTATCCCACACCCTTGCCATACACTCAATTTTAGTGCAGGACACCCCTAGTACAACCCTCCGAGCCTATCCTTTTTCATGGTTCTCATAATTTTCTAGTTAAGCTAGACTATTAATTAAGAGCATTGTCACCCTTTAACCAATTGTTACACCCAAATCACCTTAGCCTACCTTGTATGTACTCGCTTTTAGTATATTATTGTTTTAACCCAAGTTAATTATTGAGTACAAGGTTGCTAAGTCCTTATCCTTGTAAATACTGTTTTGGGATGATTGGGATTCATGGTAGTATTTATTTCTTGGAAGAATGGGGAAGAAAAGTTAAGTCAATACCCCCATATGTTTGTCAAATGATCTCCATGTTATTTTGATCCAACTCAATTCGGGTCATTAGTTAGATTGTAATTATGAGTTCTAAAACTCAAGTGTAGGGGTGTATTTATAAACCCCAAAAAGTGGGTATAAAAAAAGGGGTGTATCTATAAACCCCCATGATGTATTATATGTTTAAGCAATGGCAGGGCAAAAGTGTACGAGAAAAAATATATATATATAAAAAAGAGTGAAACAAAATGTACGGGCTGTCATTTGCTTATGTCTATGTTTATATTAGAGTCAAGAAAAAAAAAGAAATTGATGTAGAGTTTTGTAGAGTTTGTATATCTTGTCCGAGTCTTTGGCTTAGAAACCCAAATCAGCGTGTATTCTTATAAATCATTAGCTAACCCTTCCACTCTAAATTCACCCAAAAGTCACTCCCCAAATGTATCACATCCATTTCCGTTTCCGTTAATGTTATCTTACACCTACACCCCACAACCCTTTAAAAAGACCTCTTTGATAGTAATGAATAATGCTTGCGCCTAGCGATGGAGGTTTGATCCTTTACCAAACCTATGGTAATTTATATGCTATGATATGTAATGAGTGTTAATTTTTTGTTTCCCATAGTTGTTATAATTTATTATACACCTGAGTGAAAGAGAGAATCCCAAATACGTATGTGAGGTGCTAGTATATGCTTTACGCGCTTTTAATTACGAGGTCTAGAAGGTTGTGTTGTATAATGCTTTTAAAGAGAAGGTTAAATGACCCTAATATTGCTATTGTCTAGGAAGAAAAGTCCATTTGCTTAAGGACAAGCAAATCCCAAGTGTAGGGGTATTTGATGAGGTGTCATTTTATACTCTATTTCAGGGTCATTAAACCCCTTAAATCATGCAAATATCCCAGATTATGTGCTTAATCATTTGTTTTTAGGTTTTTAGCACTTGGATGACATTTAGAGGAAATACACGTGACTTGGGCTCATTTGGAGAAGAAACAGACAAGATTACAGACCTACACCAAATCTCTTGAAGGATTGTGCATACAGTGAGACGGCGTCGCAAGTATAAAGCAACGCCGTCGCGATCTATCTAGTGACGGCGTCAGGAAATTGACAACGGCGTCAAGACGTAACCGACTCATATCAAACCTAGAAGATTCTATCCCATGACGGCGTCGCAACCACAACTGGACGCCATCGCGACGATTTCCCTATATATATTAAGCTGAATTTAAGGTTTTAAGTGTGTAACTTTGTATAACTTTTGGGAGCCGAACCCTAAGTATTTTGTCAGTTTCTAGGCTGACTTTCCGGCCTCAAAACACTATTGTAACTGACCTTGATCCATGTTTTAATCAAGTAAGATTATCTATCTTTAATCATTCAATATGTCTATGTGTTGTTTGATTGATTCATGTTCTTGCTTTCTTTATAACATGTTAGGCTAAACCCTCCTTTGTATTTGCTTATGATTGCATGAAAGTTGGATTGTAGATCCTTTTACTGTTGCTTCTTGTGATGAATGTGCGCGTTAGGCTTTAGAAAACTAGCCATAAGATATTAAATTGGCATAGACGTCTAGGGAAACGCGAGTGTGTAGAAAGGATACCATCGGTAACAGTCTTCATACTACCTTACCCCTAATATGGTTGATCCCTCTTAAGATATTTCAATTGCATTTAATATACTCTTAGGGGCCTTGTAATAGTCTTCATACTACCTTACTTGTGCGTTGCCTTAATGGAATATTAAATAGACGGCGGGTTCGTGTAATTCGTTCATGACTTAGGAAATACTTACACAGATCATCACGAGTGTGACAAGGCAACTGGATTAGGAGAATCAATCTAATGAGTAATGCATGATTAGGAATATACATTATTTTATCATAAAGTTATCACCAGTAGTTTAGATTATAATTATTTTATTAATTAGTTAAACAAACCAACCTCTCAAACCATTGATTTTAATGCTTTCTATAAAATATAATAATACAAAAGTAATCTCCTTTCAATCTCGTAGATCTTGGTTAAGCTCTGTTCTAGCCTTCCCAACCTATTCCCCTAGAGAACGATAATAACTCCCGAGTCTTGCCTATACTACACTGCAACGATTAGGTACACTGCCTAGGGAGTTGTAAAACTTCGTGTAGAAGTCCTACAACTACTGCACATCAAACATACTAACATTGACAAATAGTCTAGCAACATCATCAATGCTCTCAGAAATACCTGAGTATGTAGTTTTGGTAAAACAACTCAGCCTTCAATGGTTTTAGTTAGTCCTATCCCTTTGTTTCAGATACAATGTTACATATGGATATGGATCAATAGTCATTCCATAGTTTAACGATTCTGTTTTTCGCATCTGTATTGATTCAGATCACCAAATGTAAAAAGAATCATCTTAACTACACTTTAGGCACGACCATGCAAATATCTGATCAACCCAACGATGGGCCCAGTAAGTATCCTACTCCTACTCAAGTGGAGGAACAAATCCTATTTTGACTACAAGTGTCCGTCATGTATTTCAAAACATTTCTGAAAATAGTCGTTATAACTACATTGTGACAATATAGTAGTAGACTACATAAAGAAATGCTATCCATACATGCTAAACCCACTTGCATCTCAAGTCTAAGGATAAACATAACTTTCACCATATGTGTAATTTCACTAATGACGTTGATCCATAAAGAGGATTATCACATGTGGGTATTCCCAATATTTCAATACTAGACATTCAATACATGTGAAGTGGCATAATCATCTTTACGATATTCTCCCCAAAAGTATAACTAAAACCCGTAAGATTATCGTATCTTAAATATAGCTCCCATCTCATATTGTTAACTGGTAATGGATATAGCTTTAGAATGCTACAAGTCATTCATGGATATAAACATGAAAATATAGGACACAATTATTATGAAATGAAAACAATATACCACGTAAATTAATTCATTTATTAAAATAACAATCGTTTGACATCCCATTATACAAATACTAACTAATACATTATAGATTTACATGAGACTACTAGCAAGAACAATTCCAATCTTCATAGCATGCTTACAATGCTTATTGACTGGCATTGGTTTTATAAATGGATAAGCTACGTTGTCATATGTGCGAACTTTCTTAAGGATAATCTCACGTTCTTAAATTACTTCAAGAATGTAGTGATATTTCCTCTGAAAATGTCTAGCTCCATTCAAGATTTCAGGATCATTGGCAATCGCTATTGCAGGCTCATTATCACATAGCATCTCTATAGGTCTTTTATTTGATGGCATGACACCTCCAAGTCCATCAATAAATTTCCTCATCTAGACGGCTTCCATTGATGCTTCAGCAGCAGCAAATGTACTTGGCTTCTATAGAAGACATAGCAGTAGTGCTTTGCTTGGCACTTTTACAGTCCACAACTCTACCATTAAGTATGAACACATATCCTATTTGGGATTTGGTATCGTCCTTATCAGTTTGAAAACTAGCATCAGCATAACAAGATACTTTCAGCTCAGCTTCAGGTTTCGCCCCATACACAAGAACCATATCTTTAGTATTCCTCAAATACTTAAGAATAGATTTAACAGCAGTCCAGTGAATCTCACTAGGATTTTGCTGAAAACGACTACACAAATTTTGTGCAAAGGCAACATCAGGTCTAGTACATCTAACTGCATACATGATTGAACCTATAGCAGAAGCATAAGGAACTCTCCACATACATTGTACCTTACTAAGTGTTTTAGCAACTTGAGACTTTCTATAGTCAGGCTTTTCTATCATTAGAGTATACCCATTCTTGGAGTTTTCCATCCTAAATAATCACTTTGACTAAGAGCAATCAACCGCGTAGATCTATCACGTATGATCTTGATTCCAAGGATGTATGCTGCTTCTCCTAAGTCTTTCATGGAAAAACACTTACAAAGCCAAGATTTAACCTATTGCAGCATTGTAACGTTATTTCCCATGAGTAATATGTCATCGACACACAAGACTAGGAATGCAACACTACTCCCACTAGCTTTGAGATATACACATGGCTCATCAGGATTTTGAGTAAAACCAATCTTCTTGATTTCTACATCAAACCTCTTATTCTAACTTCTAGATGCTTGCTTTAATCTATAAATGGAAAGTTGAAGTTTACATACTTTATTGGGATGTTTCGGATCCACAAACCCCTCAGGTTGCACCATATATACGTCCTATCTTAGGTGACCATTTAAAAAGGCGATTTTGATATCCATCTGCCAAATCTCATAGTCATAGTACACGGCTATGGCTAAAAGAATCCTTATAGCTCTAATGTCTGCAACAGGAGAGAAGGTTTCCCCATAATCTACACCATAGGTTTAGGTATAGCCTTTTGCTACCAGACGAGCTTTTAAGGTGTGTACCTTGCCATCCATGTCAGTATTTTTCTTGAAAATCCATTTACTCCCAACAGTTCGACCATTAGGAGGAAGATTAACCAAAATCCAGACTTGGTTATCTTTCATGGTTTGCATTTCCGTATTCATAGCTTCAAGCCATTTGTCAAATTCAAGATCTGATAATGCAACCTTGTAATTAGGTGATTCATTAAGATCCCCTAATTCATGTTCTTCATCATCAACATAGAAGCCATATGTATCTGGTGCTTGAGGTATCCTTGCGAATCTACGAATAGGAACTTTAACATTAAGGGGCTTGACCTTAGTAGGTGGACCTCTTTATGTTCCTTGCTAGTATTTTCAGAAGGTTGTGTATCTTCTTCTTGAATAAATTCAAGTCCTTCGCCACTCCCACTCGATTTGAGAAGTCCATGACTCCCACTCGCTTCTTGTACTATGAGATTATTCTAAAAGAACTCGGCATTTCGAGTAACAAAAATCTTGTTCTCAAGTGGATAGTAAAAGTAGCAACCCATCATTTCCTTTGGGTAACCTACAAAGATACACTTAATGGATCTAGGATCAAGTTTTTCAGGCGTGTCTCATTTCACGAGTGCCTCACAACCCCAAACCCTTAAGTAGGAGAACTTAGAAGCTTTCCCATGCCATATTTCATAGGGCGTCCTTTCAACCTTCTTGGTTGGAACCATATTGAGAATGCGAGCTACAGACTCGAGAGCATATCCCCAAAAGGATTTTGGCAGAGTTGTTAGATTCATCATGGATCGAACCATATCAAGTAAAGTTAGATTCCTCCTTTTAGACAACCCGTTATGTTGTGGTGTATAAGGCGGAGTAAGTTGGTATACAATACCACAACTTTTCATGTGATTAACAAACTTATGACTCGAGTATTCTCCTCCTCGATCGGATCGAATAGCCTTTATCTTTTTACCGAGTTGATTTTCATCTTCATTCTGAAAGACCTTAAATGTTTTAAACACCTCATGTGTATGTTTCATTAGGTAAACATAACCATAGCGGCTAAAATCATCTGTAAAGGTGATGAAGTAACTAGCACCCTCTCTTGACACAGTTCTAAAAGGGCCACATACATCAATGTGTATAAGTCCTAATAGGTCCTTAGATCTTTTCACTTGATGTGGAAAAGGCTTACTTGCCATCTTCCCAGATATACAAGACTTGCATTTCTCAAGTGATTCATCATGAGTGGGTTGTAAGATCCCATCACGCTGAAGCTTGTCCATGCGTTTCTTGTTTATATGACCAAGACGACAGTGCCACAGATAAGAAGAGTCAAATGCATGTTTGGCTCTTTTGTTGCTAATATTAAACATAGAACTAACATTTGAATAAAGATTATGCATATCTATTTCATAAATACCATCACGTGTAATTGCATTAAAATAAAACACATTATCTTTCGAAACAGAAATACCATAATTCGTAAATGTATGAATATAACCATTGTTAACCAAACGGGAAATTAAAACAACACCCCTAGTAACAGTAGGTGCAAAATGACAGTTGTCTAATACAATTATTAAGCCACTAGGAAGAATTAAATCAAAACTTCCAATATCTTTAACGGCTGCACGCATTCCATTGCCCATGTACAGACTCAAAGCTCTATGTTTCAACTTCCTGCTTTCTCTAAGTCCCTGAAGTACTAGCCATGCTATCTCTTCTTCAACTCAGCATGGTAGGACAGACAATTCCTCCTCCAGTGACCCACCTCTTTGTAGTGGTGGCAGATAGAGTCCTTTGTCGGATTATCTCTCTTAGGCGGCGGTGGGATCTTGGGCTTGGGAGCATAAGCAAGCTTAGTCTTTCCCTTGTCCTTACCCTTTGCCCCTTGCAGTTTCTTTTTGTCATTCTGGAATTTACCCTCCCGTATAGCTAACACAGCGAGGGTTTCAACCTTCTTTGGAATACTTTTCTCATGGAGTTTCAGCATAGCATGTAATTCAGCTAGCGTCTCCCTCATGCTATGCATATTATAGTTCTAAACGAACTAATCATAGTCCTTGTTGAGAGAATTCAAGATAAGACTCACACCAAGTTCATTTGGCATTACATAGCCTAGGCGTTCCAAAGTGTCTAAGTAGCTCTTCATATTCAAGAGATGGGAGCTTATTGACTGACCATCCTCCTGTTTACAAGCGTGAAATGCTTTGACTCTTTCAAACAGTTCCTGTTTAGCCTGCTCTTCGAACATAGTTTTCAGTTCGTTCATCATGTCAAATGCATTGTATTTCTCCAAAGTCCTTTGTAGGTCTGGAGACATACTCGACAGCATAATATACGCAACCTCTTGCTCAAGATTGACAGTCTCATAGTACTTGTCAATAGTTCAGTAGTTTCAGGATCAGGAGCGGGTCCAATAGGCTGTTCTACAAACTTTAGCTTTTTCTCATATCTGAGAACAATCCTAAGATTGCGATACCAGTTTGTGAAATTCGAACCAGTAAGTTTCTCCCCTAGGAGAATCGACCTGATAGTCGTATTGTTTGTGTTTTGGGCAGCAGCAACCATCTACAAAACAATTAAAAGTTCAGAAAATATTAGTATTTTCAATAATAATCTCTTGAAAAATTAACTACCCATGTTTATTAAAAATAAACAATTAATTTTAATCAAGAGTCTAAGATCCAACTTGACGTTCTACCATTAATGCAGTTGATATACTAGAAATGGTAAACTCAAAAGGAAACCAGCATGTGATAATTGCCAACATGTGCAACTCTTAGCCTTTATGAGGCACAAGGCATTATAATCGGGAATTACAATGTCAAGTAGCATGTTTAACCCCATCTTATGCCTCAGATAGATGGTCTGAACATCATACTCGATATAAGTCGTCCAATACAAAATCAGTAATTTTACAGTCTCAGATCTGACCATACGATTGTTATATTACCTTGCTTTGCAAATTTACCTAAAACTGTTTTAGAGTAAAAATACAACTCAAGTGATTTCATACTTGGATGGCAAATGACTTAATTTTAAGGGTAGAGTTTGATAAAAAAATGTTACCAAAATTGTGTATAAGGAAGATGCACACAACCTTATAACACTAGTTATTTTTAAAACCTTTCCTTTTTCATTTTAAAAACCTTTCTATTGAAATCCCTACATTTTATAAATCACATACCATTTATAAAATTAGGGTTGCCATGTTTACAATATTTCTAAGTATAAGTGATCTTACTACGGATAAGGTTAATTTCCCACGGGAAATAATCAAACCCTAGTAATGATTACGACATACTTAAAATCATTGTTAAAACTGTTTATGTAAAATTTGTGTATTCTTACATTGTTCCGTCATGGGTTCCCTTGCAGAAACCACTAAACCCTTGCGTTATAGAACGTTTGCAAGAAAATTACAAAATTTACGTATATAGTCCATGATTTAGCAAAGTGTACATATCGATATATGGTACAATAAGCATTTTAATCATGTACTTTTAGTCCATATTAATTTTGAAAATCGTTTTTGCATAATTATATAAATAAAAAAACGCCACTATATAAAACATGCAAAACATATTTACCAAATTTAATCATACTAAACAAGAATCGTGTACGTAATTAAAGCATTATTCAACAAAAATCTTCCATACTTTTTCAATTAATCAAATAATTCACGTAATATTCTCATGCATACTTTAAAAAAACTAATGCATTCATATATATATATATATAGTTATGATCAAACAAGAAGTTTTCTTAAAATAAGAAGGATAAGAAGAAACTATAACCGCATATCCGAGATACACCGACTTAAATTAGATGCATCTCTATAATCTTAGATGCATTATAACGCATCATAATGTGTTTTCCAGCTTTTAATTAGATGCATATACGTATATTAGATGCATTTTAATTTTCTCTTGTTTTTTGTTCCTCTGCATGTGTCAAAATCATAAAAATCAATATGCACAATCTACGCATCAAATTAACGTTCAAAACTCAAAATGGTGCATCTAAATGAATAAAAATGCATCTAATGCAAGTCATTGCATCTCAAAATGTGTGGTTTTAGTCATTTCTCACCACTTATTTTAATTTACTTCTCACTGGGGATAATACTTATTATATACATTAAATTATACATACACACACACACACACCAACACACAAACACGCACACTCACACACACAATACACATATTATCATATATTTGTATATATATATATATATATATATATATATATATATATATATATATATATTAGGCTTAATAACCATGAGTTACATGCACGTAATCCATGATTGACAATTTATAGCAAGATAAATAAGCGACAATATACATATAAAATCTAAAACGCAAATATAATCATAAAAAGCGAATTAGAAATCATGTAAAAATATGTCCATATTATTATTTCCATGTTTATGTGATCAATTAGGCAAGATTATTTCTCTAAATAATTTTCTAAAATAAATTTTCACATAAAAGGCACAAATAATACATATATTCAAGCGACATTTTTTACATGTGTTTTCGTTTTTTATGTAATTACTACGCCATATGAGATAGATCGTGATGCCACTGTTGGAAATTATGGTCTAAAAACCTAATATTACATTAATATTTAAACGAGCTACGCAGCAGATATAGATCACATATAGCATAAATAATTAACACATAAAAAACAATAAACATAAATAAGGTAAAATACCTATAGCAACCAAGCTGGTGACGTAACACAAGCGTCTTCGAGTACACACACATGTGTAATACCTTGCGAACCAAACACCACTACGAGTTACTAAGATAAGTAACCTCTATGTGTATCCACACTACACGTTGAACAATATCACCCGAATGCTAGTTCTTCAACCAATGAACAAGTAAACACCAATAAAAGCAAAACACAAACAAAACCTTAAGTTGGGTGTTTATTTGTGTCAACCAAGAGGGAAGAGAAGAGATGGATGAGAATTATGAGCTCTAGGGTCCTCCTTATATCTTATACTATATAAGATTGAGTTGGGGGATTTGAATGGGCAGTATTAATGACATAGTGTATTGATGGAGATCAAGTTTAAACAATGATAATGATGCAGCAACCAAGATTTAGGCTGTTACATTTACACAGCCATGAATGTTTACCCAGCCATGAATGAGCGGTTATAGAATGCCAAAAGTTGCCAGGCTTGATTGCCAATTGGGATTTCGTTTCATTCTTCAATATATCAAACGCATATCAATTGTTTGTTTTTTGTTCACCATCAGCAATTTATCAGTCAAGAACAAGGTTTGCAATTTTTTTGTTTAATAAAATAATTCTACCTTGATGATTTACGGATCACTTTTGTTTGTACCTAATTTTTATTGTTGACCTAATATTTCAAATTGATTGATTTATCTGATTGGGTTTTATCCGGATGTTTTTGTGCACTTATGTTTGTACCTAATTTTTATTGTTGACCTAATATTTCAAATTGATTGATTTATCTCATTGGGTTTTATCGGGATGTTTTTGTGTGA
>BQNB010031134.1:2186-42023 GCA_026074375.1 Tanacetum coccineum
GTAAGACTCGGGGGATTGATCGTTCTCTAGAGGAATAGTTTGGGTAGGTTCAAATTGTATGTTTACTAGGATCTAAAGGTTGAGGGAAGATTATTTTTGTGTTTTTATGTTTTTTAGAAAGCAAATAAATCTCGGGTTTTGAAGAGGGGTTGATTAAACTACTCCTAATTCTATTCTAATTGCAGAAAAGTAAAGTGATGGAAAACTCATATGGTTAAACAAATATGTTTACCTAATCATGTACTACTCCTTAGTTGTTCTCTCTAGTTTTATTGCCCATCACCCTCGGTAGTGTAATGTGTAAGCATTCCCTAATTCAGCAACAGGTTGGTCAAGTCCACCTAAATGATGGTTACCTACAGACACCGCTCACGTTCAATAGTAAATTCACGCTCAATAAATACCTAACTAGGAATCCACCCTTACGGCAAACTAGATATGAAGATCTAGAATGTGGGTATCCTCTTAACCTAATCGCGTTTTCCTAGACGTATATGCTATGAAATGAAGATCAAATAGCTAGTTTTCTAAAGTCTAACACGCACACCACTAACAAGAAGCAATAATAAAAGAGATAATTAACTAAGTTTCATGCAATCATAAGCAAACATAATTTAAACTTAGCCATGCATGTTAATTGAAAGCAAAGAACATTTAATCAAACAACACATAGACATATTGAATGATTAAAAGGGATAAAGGACTTCACTTTAATTAAACATGGAGTTATGATGAGTACAAAGGGGTTTAAAAACCCTAAAATTCAACTAATGTAGCTACTACTAAAGTTACTATCGTTTCTCCCATGATTTTTCCACACAAAACATAAAAATAAGGGTTCTATATATAGAGTTTGGGTCCTGACGGCGTCACTTAGAAATCGCGACGCCGTCAGCCCGCAGAATCTTCTATGGGCTTCTTTAAGTCGGCTACATTTACGTCATCACAAAAGATTGTGACGTCGTCACCTTGAAATATTGATGGTGTCAAAGAAGATTGTGGCGCTGTCTCCACGAACTGTAAATCCAAAGCTTGATCAAAATCGTATAGAGTTGCATTCTTGTCCTGTTTCTTCCTAAATTAAGCCCAAGTCATGTATTTTTCCTCCAAATGCTTCTCTAATGCTAAAACAAACAAAAGAAACAATTAAGTGCATTATTTGGGCATATTTGCATGATTTTGAAGGTTAAATAACCTTAAAAAGTGTATAAACTAACACCTCATCAAGCCTCACATATACCAAAGCATATTTTTGACCAGGTCTCAAAATTCTATCTTACTAGATAAGATAGAATGAATGTGTAAAATCGTATATGCTTCGGCTATTGATTCCATCATATATGTCATGATATGTACTAGAACTAATATTGCGTATGTTATACGCATGACGAGAAAGTTAAGGTATATACTAATTTCCTACGAAGGGTTTAGGATAAGTTAGCGAAAGCCGTGCCTATTTTGGGAGGGGCAACCTGGGCTGGTGCAAAGCCCAATGTTTTTGAGGGGCCGGAGGGCCATGTTTTTAAAAATCCCATTGTATATATAGCCATAAATACTATTTTGAAGACCAACACTATACAAAATTATGATTTGTTCATTAGTTTTTTGTGCTGTTCCACTCTACCGATTCCTAATTGAGTACGTATGTCATACAGGTAGAGGATCATATAGAAAGTGGCCACTAAATAAAAAGTTTTGACCTGTATGACATATTTATTGGCTTCACATCTTAGTACTATGTCTTAGGAAGTTTCATTACGAATTGTATTAATTTAAGGAATTTATTAGTATTTTAAAAATTTTGTGCAAGACAAAGTGTCCAGATTTGCACACTGAACTTTGTACGAATTTTTAAGCACCTTAAAAGTAGTTCGGAAAGCTGAGCCTTTAACACCCCCAAAATCTGGTAGCAGCGAAACGGTAACAATGGGGTGCCACGTCATAGTGTAATAAACAAGATATAGGAAACGACCTAAAAAGATACGTTTAAAACAAAGTTTCATTCAATGCCTTGTAAAATATCAGAGTTTCCACATTTGGTCCCATAATTTTAAAAGTGTCATAAACCTTCAACATACATTTGTTCAAACAAAAGCTCCACAATTTCCAAACGATGACATATGTTTTTTTTAAAGTTAAAGGGTGCATCGAATATGAAATAATCAGAATCCCTTCGGCTTGATATCCAACGCAGCTCCCATCTAAACTTCATACCTTAGGACCTGAAATTAAAACATGCTAAAGTCAACATCATGGTTGAGTGAATTCATATGTTTATCAATAAATGAGTGGACTACAAGATTTAAGTAATAGTAGACTACGAAAGAAATTCAGTAGTCCAAAACAAGTATTATTGCACTAAGCCCATGACCTCGAAAGCTTAACTAGTTTGTGCCCCTGAGAAAATATAGGATGCTTGCCAACAACCTAACTGTCCTCACAATGTTAAATGGATCATGGTCAACTTGTGACCATAAATTCAAGGTGGGGATTGTCAGTCCCGATAGATCTATCTACAACACTCGCACTTACTACATTAGCAATTAACGATTCATGATTGGTAGGGACTTAAATGACAATGCGGTAACTTAGGCAATAATAATCTGGCAATAATCGGGATAGCATACAATTTAAAAGACTTGTGTCCAAAAGTAAAACAAGCATGTAATTTCATCCCGTAGAGTTTGCAAACAATTTGGTAATAAAAAGGGGAGCTATGAACTCACCGAATGCAAAAGTACAAGATAAGGGAATCAACACAAGCTACGACGACGTCTCAACCACGACCTATATTAGTGGTGCGCTATTAGAAGTATATAAATTATGGAGAAAAATGCATAATTTGCATAAATACATACAAGTATATATTTTCTACATATGTAAAATTTTATACCATAGAATCCATGTGCATGTCTCGAATCACTTATCACTACATCTTAAGTGTTGTTCCTTAACCCATATTCATATCCTGCCATTTATCCGAAAGGTTTCCATATGACGTATTAGTTACAAGTTTGCCATCGTTATAATTTTACAAGTCTAAACGATCTCAACCTTATCTAATGATCCTTCTTAATTTTTTTTTACCAAATTTGGCTTTTTAAAATATATGTTTTTCCTAAGTTTGACTTATCAAAAACGACCAAAATGCCTTATTAAATATGGGGTATACTAGTGTTTGACATAAAACGACATTTTGGACAATTTTTCAGTTATACCCGAGACTTAAACTCGACCGAACATAATGAAAATACTCTTACAAAATTCTGCACAAACCATATTTTTCTTAAAATAATGTAGTATCTATTTCTAAGCTTTTTGACCCGTTAATATGCGTTTTTAAACTTAGATATCTTTGAAGAAAGGTAAAACGGCATTTTAAACAACTTTTTAGTTTTACTCGAGACCCAAAACTCAATAGAAAATGACAAAAATGACCCTACAAGTTTCTGCAAAAAACTATTTTTTTTACCAAGTGTTGATTGGAAATATTACCATTTTCCTAACTTCTAATGGCCGCCAAAACTTCGTTTTTGAAAGTTAGAAGTCGTGCCATATATCGAAATGTTCATATGGACGTCATCTATCATAACTCCTAGGCAAAATTCTATTTTAACAATTTTGACTCGCCCAAACTTGACTCGTTAATTTTCTGCCCTATACGGGTAGCTTTAAACCCCTACAAAATTTCAATTTTTTTTTGTATCACTAACATCGCCAACACTCTTAAACAAGTCTAACCCCATCACTAATCATCTCAAACCAACAACATATCTCAAAATACCACATGCACAATGATCTGTGGATTCCCAATATAAAATTAAACACATGCAATGAATATACAAATTAAAGATCAAGAATGCAAGGAAAATATTCAAAATAGTGTAGGATCAAGGTAAAATTATCAACACAAAAACCTCTTGTCTTGATTAAACCCAAAATCAAAGAAATCTTCAAAAATCAAAATCTTAAGAAAAGTCTTGCATGTTGATTAAACCTTGAAAATAATTATGAGGATTAGTATAGTATTGATGTAAGAATAATAGGTCGTGTTTGGTTGAATTTTTGTTGATGGTTGTGGTGGTTTGGGGTTGGTTCGTCAACACAGGAGCAAGAAAAGGGAGAGATGGTATTTTTTTTCTTACTTGGTTTTTAAGAAAAGAAGTATGGTGGGTTGAAGGTTCTATTTATAAGGCATTAAGTTTATAATATCTTTTGTAAAAAAAAATTATTAAGGAGTGTTTGTTTGGTTATGGTGGCCGACCACCTTGGGCTTAGCCCATGATTTTATATATATGTTTTTTTGACACTTTATCCATTTTTAAGTTGGGCTTGAACATTCATTTAAATGTTAATAATGTAAAAATATTAGTTTTGACACGGTTTCGGCAAGACGCACAAAGTAACTAACTAGAAATGGTAAAAATAAAAGTTTAAAAACTTAGGGTGAAAATGGAAATAATTTAACCTATGATAGCACGCAGAACGGAAGGAAGTGCGAAAATAGACTTAAACATAGTAGGATCACGAAACTAGTCGAATCGGGTAAAAGTAAAAGTAGAAATAAATTTTACTTAGCGGTAAAAAATAAGAATAAATTATAATAAATTTATTTACCTGAAAATACAAATTCTCACAGTCGATCCCCCTAAGGGAACTATGGTCCCAAGTATACTCAACTCCTTGTCGAGAGTTCTAATGAATTTTAACTAAAGGAATTCGTATTCGCTTAAGCTTTTTCACATCCCGAGCCACGATCTCAAAGGGTTCTTCGACAAAACGTAGATTTTCGTCAATCTGTATCTCTTCCAATGGCACTTGATGTATTGTTTAGTTTCCGCCTAAACAATTGTTAGAGTCTCTTACGTATATACTTGTGATTACATAAGTACTATACAACTACAAAGGCTAGAAGATCTATCTAGTTACAGATCCTAACAGATCCCACATACCGTGGTGCTAGCTTTCCTTTCTTACCAAATCGTACCACACCTTTTCATGGAGATACCTTAAGTAACACTTTGTCCCCGACTTTGAATTCAAGAGGTTTACGCCTCTTATCAACATAGCTTTTCTAGCGACTCCTAGCCGTCTTCAACCTTTCCTTAATCTGAACACTCTTTTATGTAGTTTCCTACACGATTTTCGGTCTAATTAGTTGACTTTCTCCAACTTTATCCCATATCACAGGAGATCTACATTTTCGCCCGTACAAAGCCTCGAAAGGTGCACACTTAATGCTTTTGTGGTAACTGTTATTATAAGAAAACTCAACCAACGAGAGGTGAGTATCCCAATTACCTCCAAAATCCATAACACAAGCCCGTAGCATGTCCTCCAGTGCTGAATAGTATGCTCACTTTAACCATCACTTTGATGGTGGTAAGCTGTACTCACGTCTAGTCTTGTACCCAATGCCTTCTGAAGAGCTTGCCATAAATGTGACCTGAATTGACCATCACGGTCTAAAATGATTGACACCAGCACACCATGTCTCGCTACAATCTCGTTGATATAAATCCTTGCCAGCTTCTCTGTTTTGTAGTCTTCACGAATAGGTAATAAGTGAGCCGACTTGGTCAATCTATCTACAATGACCCAAATCGCATCATACCCACTGCTGCTTTTAAGCAACTTTATGACTAAGTCCATTGTTATCTTCTTCCATTTCCATTCTGGAATTTCCAGCTTGTGGAAAACTAGAAAGGGGGTTGAATAGTTTATCGCTTTTTAAATTTAAGGTGTTAAAGTGTTTGTAAACTTTTAGATTTGACTTTATATGATTTCAACACTTGCACAATATGATCAATATACTTATCTAAACAATCAATAGAATGATATGAGAAAGTAATGTAAGACAAGAGATAAGAGTAAGAACAATCAAACCACAATGCGAGGATTTATAGTGGTTTGGTAACGAAGCACCTCTTCGCCTTACTCCACTCCTTGAGCACCAAACTCGAGAGTTTTCTTCACTATGTCAACAAACTCCCTTATGGAGGAGAAGACCATACACAACGTTGCTTACACCGATTAACGACACAAAGCTAAATGTCGAGTTATAATCTTAGCTAGAACCAATCTATCACAACACAACTTCAAGACTTGTTCACGACTTCACAACTTCACGACTTCCTCACAACTTCAAGACTTCTTCACAACACTACTTATATCACAACTATCTAGCACTACTTGGTAAGATCACCACGATCTAACTATACTTACAAAGATCGCCAAGATCTAGCAACTACACAACTATACAAGATTTACAAGTTATGATATGAATGCAATAAGATTGCAACAACACACAAAGGTGTAATACTTCATCAATTAATGATGGAAGTATTCTTCTCTTGCACTTGAGAAATTCAGCTTGGATCACTTGGAAACAAAGCTTTATGATTAAATGATCAAAGGATTTTAGAGAGGATATGTGGGCTATTTTTGACAGAAAGAATGAGTGCAAAAGCTGAGAAAATAGCGGGGAAAAGTCCAGTATTTATAGGACAAACTGGGGGAGCGTCTACCTAGGGGTGGTCCCCTTAAATAGGTAGGCGGTCCCCTTAAAATTAAGGGAGCCGCCCGTGTATTTAAGGGGGCCGCCCTAGACTAGGGCCTCCCCAGTTTGTCTTTTATGTATGGGGGATTTTCTAGAACATTTCTAGCCGTTTTAGGTTCGAAAATTTAAATTTCAAAATGTTTATTTTGAATAAAACATTTATTTTAATTGTAAAAAATGTTTTGTAATGTTTATAAAAATGTTTACAACATTTTATAAAAGTTTGAGGTTGAATAAAAATTTCCTTTGATCATGAAATGCATTAAGCATTTCTTTATTCATACCTTTAAGTGATATAATTATCGAAATGAAAATTTACTACTAATTACTTGTTTACGTTTAATTTTACATTGAACGTTTTTATATTTTATGATTATCAAAACTTAAAGATGTGAAAAATATTAATAATGTTTTTAGACATTATATTTTGTCAACAATCTCCCCATTTTTGATGATTAATTTTTTTTTAACTCATTAAATATAAAATTATTTTTAAGCAAGTATTTAGTGAGTTTCATGTCATTTCTCCCCATTTTTGTAAAATCAAAAAGACTTCATCGAGAATTGCTAGTTAGATTGACGGAATAATTGCTCCCCCTTGATGTGTGCTCCCCCTCGTTCGAGGGCACCAAGGAATCGAGCTATGGTTTCTTGGCTACAAAAACGAGTTAGAACAATACAAATATTTCTAACATGTATCAAGAAGGAAGGAAAAATATGACATACTAGTAATGCAACCAACAATAATTATCCCATTGAAGTAAAATAGTGTGTGAACCACACTCATGCATACATAAGGAAAATAGATAACATGCTAACATACATGAAAATTTTAAACTACAAAGAGTCCTAAAACTAGTAAAGCTCCATAGGACTTGCTTGCAAAATGGTGGATGGACAATTATTTGAGAAGACAAACATAGAGTATGTTTAGTTTGGTGAAGATGGTGGAGGTGGTGGAATGATGGTTGTTGGTGGTTGTGAGAGCATGTGTTCAATATATGAAAACATATATTGAAGTTCATCTCTCAATCCAAATATGAGAGTACGATTGTGAATGCAACACAAGCATGAATCTCCATGTGCCTCAAGAAGGTTCCAAGGAATGGGATGACCAACAATAGGTGGTGAAGGTGATGGAGTATCAAATTAGACATCAAGTGGGGTAATTGGTGAAAGGGTGAGAGTGATGTCCATTGATGCATTTTCTTGAGTTGGAGGTGGTGGAGAAACTCTTAGAGGTGGAGATGTTGGTGGGTTTAAGTAACCATTGGGTGAAAGTGATGTTGATGAGGTTGGTGATTTGTTGGGGTATATATGTCAATGCGGATGAGGAATATCTTTTTGTTGAAGGTGTTTTAGAGGGTCCTTAGGAGCACTAGTGATGAATAGTTGGAAGTGTGAGTGGATTGGAGTTTTTATTCCATCATGGGTTAAATCCACAAACAAATGAGTTTTGGTGAAATGATGTTGATTTTTGGTCTCTTAGAGGCTTTGAAAATGGAAGCTCTAGTGGATGACATGGATGTTTGATCTGGTTATTGTAAATATTTTGGTGGATGATGTGTTGGTGGATTGTTCAGTTTGAAGGGATTTATGTGAAGAAAATGGTTTGAAAATGGAATGAGATTGAACTAGTTTAAATTATTCCAAATTATGTTCGAGCATTCTGGGCAAAGATAGCTGAGACTAAGTAAAAGAGGGTCAAACAGCAGAAAAATACTATTTTACCCGTGAAACACTATGGCGGTCCCCTTAAATAGGGGGCGATCCCCTTAAAATTAAGGGGGCCGCCCGTGTTGAATTAAGGGGGCCGCCCTCTGTTGGTATTTTTGTGAGAGTATTTCTATTTTGGTGGTTTATTTGCAACAAGCCCTATTGAGTTTTATGAGCATATTTAATCATATAACATGTAATAAACACATTAAATTATGAAACCAAAATGGCACAACTAGTTGATTTAATAAAACAACCAAATGTTTAAGTCATCATACCAAACAAGTACCTAAAAATAACCAACACATAAGTCTTTCCGAATACATCAGATGATCACCACACAAGTTGTTAATAACATACACATAATGAAGTTAAAAATTGTCTTAAACTACACTTAGCCATCTAGCTCACTTCAATCCTATGTCTTCATTTCCTCTTCTTGCTAAACACCCCTTTTAGTGCCTTTTCAAATGATTTGAAACCTCCGCGCATCTCCTTATGCATTTATTGCGTTTGGTTGAGCAAGACGGTTTGTCGTTCAAAGAGAGTTTCATCGGTTTGTTCAGAAGCGGAAGGCATTTGGTAGTTTTGGTAGTTTAGAGAACCAAAAGAGTAAGGTAGGTGGTAGGAGATGGAGTACTTGCACAAGAAGTTTCGACATCATCATCATCATCATCATCATCATCGTGTTGATGAGATGACGTGCCTTGATAATGATAAGATGAAGAAGATACAGAATGACATGCCTTGCCACGATCACTTCGAGGTCGTCGAGTTTGTTTTGGGGTAAGAGGACGCATGACTCGATCAACAATGTCATAAATGCAATTGTCAAGATGAGGATACGTTTCCATGACGTGTCGATAAAGACGAGTAAGAAATGTGCCATATGGAAGATTTGCGATTGGAGTAGCTCTAGCACATTGGATTCTTTTGACGAAGAAATAAGCAAGATTGTATTGTTCTTCAGCAACAACACAATACAACATGTGAGCAAGACAAGCGGGAAGATGGTCCCGATGTCCTCCTAGTCCAAACACATTCTCTCGAATGAGTTCTTCCTATTGCTTCATGTTGGGGCTTAATTCTTTGGTGAGAATTTGATTGGATTGAGAGAGACCGTTTGACTTTTAATGGTACGGTCTACCATGACACGTTCTGTGACAACCGAGGTTGAGCAGGTTAGCGTATGCTTTAGATTTTAGCTTTTGTGCTTATTTTTATGTGTTTTGCGTGCTATGTGGTCGTTTTGCTTGTTATGTGAAGTAATTATGCATGCAGGGGATCATCTTAGGATTTTATGGTCCTCCTTTTATGGGCATGTGTATGAAGTTATGTGGAATATTTTGATTAGAGGGTAGAATGTTGGAAAATAGGTCGCGTGTTTCAAGCCTTGCTACGTCGATCCTTGGTTTTAAGGGTTTTGACGTTTATTAAATATGTATGATATGAGATAGAAAGACATGGTTGAAATATGGGAGTTTGTGTTAAACTTTCCATTTTTAGTAAGTGAGAATGGAAATGATATGGTATTTTTAGAAAGTGTAGTATTTTGCGTTTTAGCAAAAAGGTATAGTCAAATTAGCTTAGACTTTTGTAAAAACTTAAGGTAATATAGTAAATTAGCTAATTAATAAGAAAATAAAGAAATTTTTTTATAAATACATAAGGGGGTCGATCGGTTTTAGGGTTTGTGTGGGTTTAGGAGGCCAAATTTGATAAGTTGGAATTATAGAAGGACCAGAAGACCAAATAAGAGTATTTAGTGGAAACCTAAGTCAAAATAATGCCTCCCCACTCCATAATTTCGTGGATACCAGCCCCCACATCTCTTTTGAGTCGACTTCATCCCTAATCTTCCCGCCCAAAACAAAACCCAGGTACAGATAGGGGATGTCGTCCCATACTTTCTATCTGCAAAAACCACTCAACACCCTGAAAATTCATTTCAACTCACTCCTTCTTCCCTCCCCCAGCTGTAATAAGTGCCATGTGCAAATTCCTCACCATTACCAGTAATTTTTCGATGGCTGAGATTGACTCCAAAGAAGCACAAAAGAAATTAAAGGGCTGGGATTTGTTTTTGAATACACCTCACACAAACAAGGCACATACTTAGTTTTTGTCTTACAAAGAAACACAGAGAAAGAGGTCCAACTGAGAAGACTTCGGCTATAAATAGAGCCTTTGTAAGCTTGAGGCAACTAGTTAATTTTAGAATATCTTAGCTTAATTTTCAATATCACTTAGCTTATTTCAGTTCTTAAAGTTATTTACAGCTTTTACTTTCAGCTTTGTAACACTTTCAAGTTTTAATGCAAATTGGAGGTTTTAAGTCAATTTACAATTCCAAGTGTTAAGTTTTAATTGTGTTGTTTTGTATTCAAAACGCTCTCAACACAGCTTGTTTACATAGTGCTATAATTAAGTAAATTTAAAGTTATGTAGTTAAAGAGAAAATCACTCTCAAATACAACAAAACTTATTTTAATGGATGATAAGCCAGTTCTAGCTGGGCTTATGGACATACTAGTCTTTGTTTTATGCAAGCTAGAGCTTGTAGATTCTTGGTTTAGCCCTTATTTGAGCAAGGGTGTTGTAAGTTTCTCTTTTTCTTGTTTTTCTTATTTACTATAGAACTGCTTATTAGTGCTTATTCTTGACTAAAATCTGCTTATTATGTATTCCCTATTTTGGTATTAACTCAATCTGTTTTATTAATTTTGGTCCAATTTTCAACTGAATCATAAAAAGAAAAATGATTTGTGAAAATTTTAAGGGATATTTTGAACTAACAGTACTAACCCTTAGTTAGTACTGCTAGTTCACTTTTGGAACTTAAATCTTAGTACTACGTAAAGATACCAGTACTAACTCAAGTTAGTACTGTTAGTTAAAACGGTTGTGTACTGGTTGGTTCATTTAGTTATTAGCTTATTTTAGATTTCCTTAGCCTTTTAGAGTAGATTTAAACCATTTTCCTTTCTGTCTTTAAGAGTAAGCTTATTTTCCTTTTCAAAGTATTTTCGATAGTGTATCAGTTTTGTGCTATTTAGCTTATTTGCCATTTTAGTTTAATCTAGTTGCTTATTCTTATGCTGATTCTATTAGGCGGTAGTTAAATATCTGTTTTAGCTTATTTGCTTATTTCTTATTTCTTTGTGTTTTATTTGAGCTAGCAGTACTAACTTAAAGCTAGCAGTACTAACTTAAAGCTAGCAGTACTAACTCCAAGTTAGTACTGGTAGTTAAAACTGTTAGTACTGTTGTTAGTACTGCTGAGTTTTTCTTGCTTAATTTAGCTTAATTGCTTTTTGAAATTGCTTATTTAGAGTTATTTTAGCTTATTTAATTTGTCTTAAGTTTATTTGAGCTTTTCTGTGTCTTAGTATAAAAGTTTTAAGTGTTTTTACCATTCCTAGCTTTTATTCTCATTCCAGCTTATTTTCTTTGCTTATTTTTATGTGCATTTGCTTATTAGTGTTAGTGCCCAATCATTCCTTGTCTTATTCAAACATCGATTATCAATTCGTCTTTCGATTTTCAATTCAAGCCTCGTTGGGACATAACGACCCGGAGACACCCTATACTGCTTCCGGTTTCATTGGTCTCGCGGATTCTGATCCTTGTTGCGTGCTTGTATTTATTGGTATATATTGAGGGGTGAGTTTCTACATAATAAGGAGTCCAATTTACGCCAGTCAAATTTTGGCGCCGCTGCCGGGGAGGTAGTGAAAAAGATTATCGCTACGTATTGACAATTTGTGTTTAAAGCTGTGGATATTTTCTTTATAAAAACATAAAAAGTACAAAAATATTTTTCATTTTCTTTTATTAGTATAATTATCATATAAAAACATAAGAAAAACCAAAAATATAAAAACATTTTCCATAAAAAGAAATAAAATTCACAAATTGGTAAAAATACCAAAATATAATATTCTCAATTGAGGTATTATCATAATAACTTCCGAGATGAACTTGTTAGGTCCCAATTGAACACAAAAGATTTAAAAACTTGCCATTTCCTGTGTCTCTTTACGACATAGGCTCACTTGAAAAGTTAAACAAGCTATTAAGTGGGTATAGGAGGGTTGTTCCAAAGGAACTAAATGGACCCGAAAGGAGAAATAGCTTCGCGCTATTCCAACTCCTCCCGCTCACCTGTGCGTTTCATTTTTGAGAGCTACCGTGAGTAAGTGATTTATTTGGTAGAAGTTTTCTTATCTCATTTGTTCTGGGTAAAATGCATTGTGATAAAATCTCATTGAAAAAACCAAAAACATTTAGTGTAAATTTTCTTTTATATTTTATTTTGGTGCATGCGCACTCGTTCAAGCCCGGTTAACGTCGACAACAGCAAGTCCGTCAAACTTCTGTTGAACCACCAAATCTTGAGAACCCAAATAACAACCAAGAACTTTTCAATCCTCCCATAGTTACGATGGACGATACTCATACTATGGCTCAATTGCTCGAGGCATCCACCGAGGGTTACGAGGATGCAATCGTTGTTCCCGAAATTACTGCGAACAACTTTGAGATCAGGCATGGTCTACTTTTACTTGTTCAAAACATAGCCAATTTTTTAGACACGATTAAAGAAGACCCACATGCTCACATCCGATATTTCAAACAAAAGATAACTTTACGATGAAGTTCCCTAATGTCCCGAGTACGTTCGTTAAGCTTATGCTTTTCCTATTTTCCCTCGAGGGAGCAGCCCGGATTTGGCTTGAAAAAGAACCCCCTCAATCGATTCTTACATGGGATGATCTTGTTTCGAAATTCATTAACAAATTCTTCCCTCCTTCTAAAACAACAAATCTTCGAAATGAAATCACAAGATTTCGACAAAAAATGGATGAAACATTTTACGAGGCTGGACCGATTCAATGATCTTCTTAGGGGATGCCCGCATCAATGGGTTCTTCTGAATTGATCAACTCGATCATTCCTATAATTCCCTAATTTCGAATGATCAAGATTCATTGAACTCCGTGCGGGGGTAGCTTTCTGGATAAATATGCCTCGAGAATGCTAAAAATCGTAGAGAGAAGTCCAATAGTACGTCATTCACGAAGCAAGGCCATTGTTTCTAAAGTAAGTAGAGCTCTTATACCCCCCCTCCCCCCCCCCACCCCCCCCCCCCCCCCCCCCCCCCCACCACCACTCAGCAGTTTAGCAGTTTCATCCGATGTTGCTGAGCTGAAAGATATGGTTAGAGCATTAATTTTCGTAAGAAGAACCAACTCTAGCTCCCGCTCCTGCTTAAAAGCGTGTCGGAGCAAAGTTGTGTAAACTTGCGGGGGGTGTGGTCATTCTTACCAAAATTGTTCCTAGCCCACGATTGGCAGCATCTATCGTGATTAGATCCAGAGTACGTGTCACAAGCCGCCGCAGTCAACTTAACAACCAAAGGGAATGCCAGTTACCGACCTCAGATGGTTGCTAACTCAAAGTTGACCTCCCATTTTTATTCCTATGGCAAAACCGTCAAAACAACAAAATCGGGGGGGATCAATTTCAACCAAAATCGGTGTTGGGAACAATTGTTAACACCCCCAAATATCAGGGACACGCAGCGGGATGTAACATTGGGTGCTACTTCAGGGCAAAAACAAAGTCACGGAAAACGGACCTTTTATAAAATGGGAGTTTTAAATAAATCACATTCTATTTAATAAAAGATCAGAGTTGCAACAGGTTTCATTTATAATGTATTAGAAAAACATTTTTAAAACGTTTATCGAATGGTACTCAAAGTGTAGAGCCTTTAAAAATATATATATCCGCGCGGATTCGAAAGCTCCAATGCCTCCACTGCAAAATAGTAAACCTGAAAAATACATGCTTAAAAACGTCAACAATAATGTTGGTGAATTCATAGGTTTAAGTAAAAAGGGTATTGAAATAATTTAAGAAATATTTTAGTAAGAAAAGTAGCGTTACAACATTTAAAAGTGTTATTTCCGAAATCCATCCGAAATCCAAGTAGTGATTCAGTAAATCAAGAATAGTATTTAAAAAGTGGGACACAAGATCGAAGTATGGTCATGACTAATAGTACATATTCCGAAAGTCTAAACAAGTTTTGTAGACAGGAAACCACATTCATCAAGTCTAAGTATATATTATGCACTATAAGATCATGACATCGAAGCCGTATTCGTAATTATAAGGGAATTGCACCCAAGTTCGTAATTATAAGGGATTTGCACCAGTATTCGTAATTATAAGGGAATTGCACCCAAGTTCGTAATTATAAGGGGAAAATTGCACCCAAGTTCGTAATTCTTAGGCAATAACATTCAGGCAGTAATCTGGATAGAATACACTTTGAAAAACACTTAGAGGTCCAATAGTAAAACAATCAATGTAATTCACCCCGTATATTTTGTATAACAATTGTAGAAAAAGGGGGCTATGAACTTACAAGGTATCGAAAGGTAATTGTACTGTAGTAAAATATATGAGTTTGTAAAAGAGCATGTATTCCCCTCGCGGGTTTATAAAACATTGAAAAGATTGATATGCGGAGACTATGAATCACCTCATGGTGAATGGAATCAACAAGTATTCACAAAAGAAAATGCGTCACGAAGGAATACGAAGGCAACCTAATCCTCTATAGTCGTATATAAGTACTGTGTACTTGAATATAATTTTATTAAGTTGTTACATCGTTCTATCGTTCGGCTTTCATATTCTAAAGGTCATGACATGACGTATTTTCGAGGAGTTAGGACACTCCGTGCTCTCTCTCGCTAAATCACTCACAACTGTCGAAACGCCATCCGAAGAGGCCTCATTATGAAACTCCCTAGTAATATAGTACTTTGATAACCACATATAATTCTATATAGTTCAATCACCAACTAATGGTTTTGGTAAAATTATGGTTAATAAGTTAAAACGTTTATAATTACCGTTTTAGTTAAAAACTAGCATAACTTTTGCGTTGTAAGCCGATTTGACGTTTCTTATGCCCATCTTTTCGTATTAGGACGAGTTATCATAATTTGATATTTTCAATATTTTGACCCTCTGGTGAACAGTAACTTTTACTGTTCACATCAGACGTGACTTTTTATTTAAAATTGTATTTGTGGTCGTAAAACCGGTGCTAAATCGTTGTATTTTATTCGTTATAGCTCCGTTTTTAACGATTCTTTCGAGGACGTTCTCGTTTTTGAAAGTTCTATAATTTTATGAGGTTTACAAAAATATAACTTTCTGTCATGAATAGTAACTTTTATAAAAATAGTTTTATAAAAGTATTAATTGTCGTAAACTCGCGAAATTCATAACTCGTTCGTTATTAATTGAAAAATTACGATTCTTATCATTTTGGAATCCTAAAAATATGTATTATTTGTTAAAAATATCAAACTTGCTGTTTGAATAAATTTTATAAAAAGTTTTTATAAACTCCGTTTAATTAACGTATAACTCGTTTTTAACGTAACTTTTTCGTTATTAATCCGTTTGACAAGTTTCTTACCTTTTCGGAATCGTCGCTGCTGTGATGTTGATTTTATAAAAATATTAAAATTCTCTGTTTGGATTCGAAAAAACTACTGACCTAATATCTTTTATATTATATTTTTTTATTTTAATATTCGTTTTATTTACTTTTCAACCTCTCTATTTACCATAAGTCTTTTATAATTTATATATTCATATGTATTCATATAATAATGTCCATTAGTTCTTATTTGTCCAAGATCATCAAGATCACATGTTATTAACTTTACATGAAACACCTAACTTTCTTTACTTAACTTTTATTACAAGTTTAGTATTGAACTTTTTTTACTTTTTACAACCGAGATTGTACAAGACTTATATGTTCCTATATTTCATGATATTACAACATCACACATAACATGTGAGAAAGTGCCACAAAATCATAATCACAAGGAAAAAAAAAATTATATTTTTTCATGTTCAAAAGTAATCTAGTGGTGATTTAACTATTTTGAACATTATATACATAAAAATAAACGCATAAAATGATAAACATAAAGGTTTTAAAATAGACCTTATGAGGTATGATGATGATGATGACCAAGTGCTAAACCCTTGTTTAGCCACAAAAACCAAGCTTACACAAAGATACCCTAGCTTTCCTTAATAAAAACCCTAGCTTTCTTTTTCTTGCTTATTACTTGTAAATGGTGATTCGATGGTTGAAAATACCTTAGAATGTCTTAGGATACATGTGTATAAGTGTGTATGGGTTGTAGAAAAATTGATATGGGTTTGTGTGGGTGCTTGGTGTATGCCGTGGGTTAGAGAGCACAAAAAGGGAAAAGAAGTTTGATTTTTTTAGCTAAGGAATACTTGTAAGACTTCTATTACTAGAAACATGTATATATATGTGCAAGACTTATGTCAATCGGGGACAAAGCATGGTCCAGGGATGGTCTCTTTGGTCTTAAGTATGGCTTGGTCTTGGTCTCCAGTTCAAAGAGGACATGGATGACTAGGTGTGGTGTAGTAATTTATGAAGCATGGTGGTTTATTTGACCAAAGTGGAAGTTGGGGGGGGGGGGGGGGGGGGGGGGGGGGAAATAAAGGGGGAGGGGGGGGGGGGGAAAGGGGGGGGGGGGGGGGGGGGGGTGGGGGGGGGGGGGGGGGGGGGGGGGGGGGTGAGTTTCATGTATAATATGCTAATTTCGCATACCAGAATATGTTATATTTTTTGAGGTAAACTGTATGTATTGGGTATTAAAAGTGGGTATTTGTTGTGAAGTAGAAAAGTTTTGGTGGTTCCGGGAGTGCCTAAACGCAATTTATCGCGAAACGTATACACTTTACGTATCCGATAAAAATAATTTTAAAAAGTTAATTATTACTTTCGTAAAATAATATATTGCTTGTTTGACGAAAACTTTAATTCGTTTGATGCCGTTTAGTTGGTTGTTGATTTTAGTGCACGCGATTTTAACTTAAACTCTTCAAATTAAGCGAACGCGTACGAGGAAAAGAAAAAAAAATATGTGAAAAATGACAAAATGAATGATGTTATAAAATGACCTGAAAATACGGAATGTTACAGTCTCCTCCGGTTAGAAGAGCCTTGTCCTCAAGGCTCAGGTTGCAACACCTGAAGAAAGGACGGGTTTAGAGAAGGGATGCGGAAATTTCTTCCGGAATTGTGTTGATGAAGATGTGTAGGTTTTATGGTGACTACTCTCAACATGACATGGTTCTTCCTGAATGCATAGGTAGTCAGCCTATGCCACCAAATATAAATAGGTGTCTAGGCTAGTGTATTTTTGACGGGCCAACGATGCATTGCTCTTTTCGTCATAATAGTAAGATGTATGAAATGGTATCAATAGTTTTTAACAAATGAAATAGCCCAATTAAAGTGAACGCTGTGAAAGTAGCTATAGGGTTGACAACAAAATGGTTTGTAGGTTGACATCGAGATGGTTAGTAAAGCGATAGGTATCCATATATAATACCAGCATCAACGCTCAAGGGAGTAAATGAGGAATCGGGAAGTACACGAAAATCAGAATGATCAATATTTATACAACGGACGATATAGGTAAATAGTATGACTTCCTATGATAGGCGTAAGAGAACGAAATTCATAGTTAGTATTAAATACTCATTATTTATGTTAATAGTAGTAGGGATGTAAAAGAGAGCATATAAGTTATCTGGGAGCAAGCGCGCGCGGATATCGGATAAAACAATAAGAGACTCTATATTTTGAAAAACATGGTCATAGTCTAGGTTTTGAAAATGACCTAGTTCTCTATGACTTCAGCTCTGATACCATCTGTAACACCCCCAAAAATTAGGACAACGCAGCGGAATGGTAACATTGGGTGCGACTTCAGGGCAAATAACACAAGTCACGGGAAAAATCGTACCTTAAATGGAGTTTTAAATAAAATCACATTCTATTTAATAAAAGATCAGAGTTGCAACAGGTTTCATTTATAATGTATTAGAAACATTTTTAAAACGTTTATCGAATGGTACTCAAAGTGTAGTGCCTTTAAAAATTATATATATCCGCGCGACTCGAATGCTCCCAATGCTCCACTAGCAAAATAGTAACCTGAGAAAATACACGCAAAAACGTCAACAATAATGTTGGTGAATTCATAGGTTTAAGTAAAAAGTAGTATTGAAATAATTTAAGAAATATTTCAGAAGAAAAGTAGCGTTACAACATTTAAAAGTGTTATTTCCGAAATCCATCCGAAATCCAAGTAGTGATTCAGTAAATCAAGAAGTATTTAAAAGTGGACCACAAGATCGAAGTAATGGTGGACTAAGTACTTTTTACGAAGTCCAAAACAAGTAATGTAGACAAGAGAAACACATTCATCAAGTCTAAGTATATATTATTGCACTAAGATCATGACATCGAAGCCGTATTCGTAATTATAAGGGAATTGCACCCAAGTTCGTAATTATAAGGGATTTGCACCAGTATTCGTAATTATAAGGGAATTGCACCCAAGTTCGTAATTATAAGGGATTTGCACCAGTATTCGTAATTCTTAGGCAATAACATTCAGGCAGTAATCTGGATAGCATACACTTTGAAAAACACTTGTGTCCAATAGTAAAACAAGCAATGTAATTCACCCCGTAGATTTTGTAAAACAATTGTAGAAAAAGGGGGCTATGAACTCACAAGGTATCGAAAGGTAATTGTACTGTAGTAAAATATATGAGTTTGTAAAAAGAGCATGTATTCCCCTCGCGGGTTTATAAAACATTGAAAAGATTGAATGGCGTTTGAGGATATGAACTCACCTCGATGAATGGAAATCAAAATGTATACACAAAATGAAAAGAGTCACGAAGGAATCCGGAAGGCAACCTAATCCAAGATAGGTCGTATAAGTATGAGTACTTGATTATAAATCTTATAGTTGTTAACATCGTAACGTGTCGGGCTATCATAATCTAAGAAGGTTCATGACTGACGTTCGAGGATTTAGGGACACTTTATATCGTAAATCCAACAACTCGTCGAAACGCCATCCGAACAGGGCCTCTAAATTATGAAACCTCCTTATTTATTATAGTACTTTGATACCAATATAATTTATATAGTTCATCACCAACTAAGGTTTTGGTAAAATTATGGTTATATGTTAAAACGTTTTAAATACCGTTTTAGTAAAATAGCATAAACTTTTGCGTTTTAAGCCCGGATTTTGAGTTTCTTATGCCATCTCTTTTCGTATTAGGACGAGTTATACATAATTTGGATATTTTCAATATTTTGCCTCTGGTGTACAGTAAACTTTTACTGTTCACTCAGACGTGATTTTTTAAAATTGTTATTGTGGTCGCTAAAACCCGTAAATGTCGTATTTTATTCGTTATAGCTCCGTTTTTAACGATTCTTTCGAGGACGTTCTCGTTATTGAAAGTTCTATAATTTTATAAGGTTTACAAAAAAATATAACTTTTGATATGAATAGTAACTTTTTTAAAAATAGTGTTATTAAAGTATTAATTGTAGTAAACCGCGATATTTTCATAAACCTCGTTCGTTATTAATTAAAAAATTACGATTCTTATCATTTTGGAATCCTAAAAATATGTATTATTTGTTAAAAATATCAAACTTGCTGTTTGAATAATTTTTATAAAAAGTTTTTATAAACTCCGTTTAATTAACGTATAACTCGTTTTTAACGTAACTTTTTCGTTATTAATCCGTTTGACAAGTTTCTTACCTTTTCGAAATCGTCGTGAAATGTATTATTTTATAAAAATATAAAATTCTCTGTTTGGAATGCTCGAAAACCTACTGACCCCTAACTGATCTTTTATATAATTTTATTTTTATAATATGTTTGATATTACTTTTCACTCTCAATTTACCATAATCTTTTATAATTTATATATATATTTGTATATCATATAATAATGTCATAAGTTCATTAAAAAAAAATTTTTTGTCCCAAGATCATCAAGATTCAAAGTTATTAACTTTACATGAAATCCAAACTTTCTTACTTAAAAACTTTAATTACTCAAGTTTAGATATGACTTTTTATACTTAACCGAGATTGTACAAGACTTATATGTTCTTTATTTAGGATAAACCAACATCATAACATGTGAAGAAGTGCACAAAATCATAATAACACAGAATAAAATTTATTTTTCATGTTCAAAAGTAATCCAAGTGTGATTTACTATATAGCACATTATTACATAAATAACTCTAAAATGAAACATAAAGTTTAAAATAGACCTTTATGAGTATGTTGGATGATTGATGACCAAAGTGCTAAACCTTGTTAGCCACAAAAAACCAAGCTTACACAATGATACCCTGCTTTCCTTAATAAAAACCCTAGCTTTCTTTTTCTTGCTTATTACTTGTAAATGGTGATTCGATGGTTGAAAATACCTTAGAATGTCTTAGGATACATGTGTATAAGTGTTTATGGGTTGTAGAAAAATTGATATGGGTTTGTGTGGGTGCTTGGTGTATGCCGTGGGTTAGAAAGCACAAAAAGGGAAAAGAAGTTTGATTTTTTTAGCTAAGGAATACTTGTAAGACTTCTATTACTAGAAACATGTATATATATGTGCAAGACTTAGTCAAGGGGACAAAGCATGGTCCAAGGGATGGTCTTTGGTCTTAAGTATGGCCTTGGTCTTGGTCCAAGTCAAAGAGACATGAATGACTAGGTGTGGTGTAGTATTTATGAAGCATGGTGTTTATTTGACCAAGTGTGAAGAGTTTTCTTGTATATATATGCTAAATTTCGGCTACGCATACATATGAATAATATTGACGGTAAATTTATGTATTGGGTATAAAAGTGGGTATTTGTTGAAGCGTAGAAAAGTTTTGGTGGTTCCGGGAGTGCCTAAACGCAATTTATCGCGAAACGTATACACTTTACGTATCCGATAAAAATAATTTTAAAAAGTTAATTATTACTTTCGTAAAATAATATATTGCTTGTTTGACGAAAACTTTAATTCGTTTGGTGTCCGTTTACGTTGGTTGTTGATTTTTAGTGCACGCGATTTAACATTAACAACTTGAATTAAAGCGTCGGTACGAGGAAAAAGAAAAAAAAACAGTTTAAAAATGACAAATGAATGATGTCATAAAATGACTGTGAAAATACGGAATGTTTACAACAATTTTACCAAAATCGGGGTAATAATTTCAATCTACGGGTAAGTGTACCATCCCTAGAACTTAATCTACCCCGACTTTTCAATAGCTCAAGTCTTACCAAGTCTCCCGTTCCACTACATAAAATCTAGGTGTGGCTAAGCTCCGATTTTGGATATCTACGTCAAAGCTATGACCCGGTTATGCCAAAATTTATGCAAAATCAAATGGCAAAATATAACGGATGATCACAATTCGTAAATAGTAATACTGCTCTCTATTCGTGTTGGGTTCTCTTCCAAGCAACAACAATTTGTAACTCGAAAGGTGATGTGTGAAAGGCAATCATACCCGAAGCGGTGTTTACTATAATGGACCTAAATTTCTTATCCTCTAAAGAGATAAGGAAAATGAACCGAGGTGACAAAGGATACGGTAGCAACCAAGCAACGAAAACATCAAACCTACGTGGTCCAAATAATGACCAAATTGGTGAACTCGTGTTGCTTCAAAGACTAAACCAACCTTGCTTATTTATGGGCCAACAAAGAAAAGCTCCGTGATAAAAAGACAATCTTCTAGCTTTAAAATTTATGGAGATTTTTCTTTTAGGAATCTCCATTTCGAGCTAAGTTTTTGCGTGTATTTACGCTCTCCTACACATGCCCAATATCTGTACCAATGTTTAGGAAAGCTCCTCACATGACCAAGGATAAGATGATTGAGTTGACAAAGACACCGTGTAAACGAAAGGTTGCTCGGCGGTTTTCCTAAAAAAAAGTTTCCCGAGAAACTTGGAGCCCATGGCAGATGTCATTTTACCATGTGATTTTTCGGGAGAGAGATGAATGAATGCCTTAGCTTTGGCCGATCTCGGTGCAAGCTATCAACCTAATTGCCTCTCTCCATTTGGAAAGAACTAGTCTCCAGCTCTTTGACCAATAGCCCGAATGATACTTGAACTTGTCGACACAAACGATTTCTACTCTTTTCGGCATGCCGAGGGATTTGTTTTCGTAAAAGTTAGAACGTTTTTCTTTCCTGTCCGATTTTGTCGGTCGTTGATTACGTTGCCATTCCTCCGGTTCCCTAATCTTAGGAAGATCTTCTTGTGGACGGCACGTTTGTGCCTTGATCGTGTTTCACGTAAAAAATGACCCTTTGGCACGATGACCAATCCGTGACCCTTCAAAGTTGTGGATCTAAGACTTTTCTTCCTACAATATCATTGATCGGTTAACCGAGTGATGTTATTGACATTGCTTGTGAAGAATTGTTCAAGAAGTACTTGAAATTCCTGGAATAGTGGCTAATCCCACTTCTTATTCCGGACCTTATTGAATCGATTCTCGCTCTCCACGTTCACTCCTTCGGAGGAAGTGATTTTCTAATGGAAGAGATCGAATGCATTCTTTAGGAACATGATGATTCCAAACCATCAGGTGTTGATGGCATCTATGATTCTAAGGGAGATACTGTTTACCTTGAGGAATTGTTAAGTGTGATCAATAGTGACCATATTCTCCCCTCCGTCACCAGTTTTGAGAAATAAATGTACTGAATGAGTTTAAATCTCTGTGAAAGTCACCTCCCGACCTGAACTCAAAGACTTTTACCATCCCATCACTTAGAGTATGCATTTTTGGAGGGGTGCATGGACCAAAATTACCCGTCTTAATCGCTAAAAAACTTGAAAGATGAGGATAACAACCGCCATGATCAAGTTTTAAGTCACACCAAACATGTCATGCTTGGAAGATTTTTGATATTAAGGGAATAGATCCAACAATTTTGCACCCATAAGATTTGTGGAAGAAAATGTCAAACCCGTAGTCAACATCAGGAAGTTAACCCCCAAAATCCATGGGTATTAAGCAAGAAGTTATCAAACTTCTAGATGCAGGGTTATTTACCCTATCTCTGACAGCCCTCTGGGTAAAGCCCCGGTATATTGTGTCCCTAAAGAAGGGAGCGCTTATCCGTGGTGAAAAAATGAAGAAAATGACTTAATACCCACTGGTTGGATTGGTTACGGGATGGCGATTTGAATCGTTTACCGAGAACTCAATGATGCAACTCGTAAAGACCATTTTCCCGTTTACCATTTATGGATCAGATGCTTGAAAGATTAGCCGAAAATGAGTACTATTGCTTTTTGGACGGATTCTTCGGCTACTTTCAGATCCCAATTGACCTACTTGATCAAGAGAAGACTACCTTCACCTGCCCTTACGGGACATTTGCCTATCGTCGCATGGCCTTCGGGTTTATGCAATTGCACCGGCACGTTTCCCAAAGGTGTTATGGTTGACAATCTTTCACGATATGATTGAGGAAACTCATGGAAGTCGTCAATGGATTGATTTTCAGTTTTATTCGGTGATTCTTTCTCCTCTTTGCTCTTTTCCATTTAGAAAAATGCTCCAAAGGTTGTGAAGTTGCCAACTTGTGACTAAATTAGGATAATGCCATCTTTTATGGTCAAGGATGGAATGTTCCTTGGCCATAAATGTAAATCTGTCAAGTGTAGTTTTAAGTTTTAAAAAAGTGTGAACACCTATTTTCAATAGATCTTTTAGGATAGAGTAAGTTTGTTTTAAGATCTAAAATTGATAGTATAAGTTCATTAGGCATCAAGCTTAATCTGTTTGAGCTTATTTTGTTTTTTAAAAGTCTTTTTTCACAGCTTAATTTAGGGTTGCACTTTGCCATTTTAGCTTTTATAAACACTTGAAAAAACAAAAAAGATAGGATTTTAGGTAAACAACCCTTTTTCATAAGCCTTTTTCTAGCTTGTTAGTTATTCAAAATGCTTAATTTTTGCTTTTTCTTATAGCTTGTAGTATTAACTTTATCTGTTTTTAGGTTTTAGACCTTAGCTTATTAGTATACCAGCTTAATTTTTAGCTTAAAAATGCCTTTGTAGGCTGTTTTTAGTATTGTTTTAGCCAAACTGCTTATTTGCTTATTTGAGTGTTTAAGCTTTTAGTTTTGCTTAAATTGTGTTTAAATTTGCTTATTAGGTTAGGTTTAAGGCCCATTTAGCTTATTTGGCCTAGGTTTGAGCTTATTCAAGCCTATAAGCTAAATCAGTTTAAGGCATAAAGCTTTTTAGTTTTCTTTTAAGTTAAACTGTCTTAATTCTTTTAGGGTGATTTTCCAGCTTATTTGTTTGCTTAACTCTAGTTCCAAGTGCTTATTAGGATTAGGTATAAGTCTGTTTCAGCTTATTTGATTTTCTATTTGCTCTTTGAGTCTATATAAGCCCAAACAGTTAAGCTAAATGTTATACAAGCTTAAAAGCTTTTAAGTAAAAACTGTCACCTTGTAATAGCTTATTTCCAGCTTATTAGTGAGTTTTATAAAAAGTGCTTTTATTAAAGTTGTTTATTTTCATGATATAAAGCTTTTTCAAAAAGAAAATTTAAAAAATAAAAACATTTGGGAGTATAGGGAGGCCCCAGTTTCGAACCCGGGACCTCAACCTTAACTCCCAAACGTTTTAATACCACACTCCACTACCAAATGCCCTTGGGACTTTTTTGTTTATATATTTAATACTTAACCTTTTATTAGCAGTTTTGCTTATCCGAGTTTTTTAGCTTTTTAGCAGCTTATTTGTTCAGCCATTTTTTCAGCTTTTATTTTTCTTAAATTCCAAATTGCTTAAAGTAATTTCTATAAATTTTTCATAATTTTGAAAATTAGTTTAGTATTTTTAATTAATTTTTTAGGTTAAAACTATTTTTAATTCATAATAATTAAAATAAAAGTCAAAAAAAATATAATTCTTTTTTCTAAAATTATTTTTAATCATTTAGGACTGTCAAAAATTAAATTTGCATTTTTATAGTTAAAATTTAGGTTTTTAAAGAACGGGTTTAGGATCTCGTTATCGTTTTCGTATTTTAGTCTTAATTGCTTTCGTTTTTAGCTCGCCTTTACTTGTTTTTGCAATTTATTAATAGAATTAGTTGAAATATAATCAAAACCAACATTACTTTGACATCATCCATTCACGGTGAATCACGACGTTAAATCACGATTTTTCATATTCACACTTCGTTCGGGACACGACCCGAGGAAGGTTTTGGATTTTATTTGATAAAAGTAATCTCTCTACAGAAGCACCTTACAAAGGTATATACTTTCCTCACTCTTCTCATTATTTTATATTTTGATTTTAATTATATATATGTATATTATCGGGAGTGAAAAGTCTACAAGTTGTAAATATGAGTAGTGTTAGCATCTTAACTCATAATTAACGGTGATTTCGTTTTAAGCTTGGTTTGGATTAAGTGAAAAGTCGGGAACGATAAATTTATCCTTTTTGGGGCATTTTCGGATCGAAATGCATCTTGTTCTATGATCCCTAAAAGTTATAAAATAATGAAAGTTAAACAATATGAAAATTACAAAAAAAAAGAGAAAAATGAAAAATACAAAAAGGTATGTAGGAATAAGTGTATATATATATAAAAATGGTAAAGACGGGGATTTTCAAAACTTAAGAGTCTTTAATTCCCTTGATGAACACTTAGCTACTTTTCGAGGTTATTAGTCGAGGGGGATCGAGATTCTTAATTTTCTTAAGTGCTTACTTCATAGCATTGCTTGAGGACACGACAACGTCTTAGTATGGGGGATTTTGGTATGCGTTTAATTACACATACTTTTCATCATTAAAATCAGACTTAAATGACCAAAACGTACCAAAAATACATTGTATTTGTATGTTTTTATTTATATTGTGCAGGAAATGGATATCCGAGAAAAGGACAAAAAATCAAGCAAAAACGAACAAAACCAAGCACGGAATGGAAAAGCGTAGAAAAGCCAAAATGAAATTAAAGCCAAAGTCCAAGAAAGACAAAGTCAACGGTCAAAACTAGAGCCGACACCGAAGAATACTTCATGGGCCCACCCGAACCCATCTAATGGGCCGGACAACCCCATTAGTATTTTACATGAAGACTTTAAGCCCAAGTTTAAATAAAAAGGCCCATTTCCTTTTTATTATTATAGCCGGCCCAAACTGCTAAGGCCCATTCCCATTTAACCTTCGTTAGTCCCTTTAGGGACTAACTTTGCAAAACTTCAATATACTTTGAGGGGGCATTTCTGCCATCCCCCAAAGTTGAATCCACCACAAGGGACCTTTATTGCAAGATATACATACACCTTGGAGGGCTTGTTTTGCCAACTCCACAAACCTTTCCCCTGCACCCTCAAACAAACAGACATAAACCCCTCTTTCCCGCCAATGAACAGTACCCAAGTACTGTTCATTGTCTCCTACCTCCAGCAAACAAACAAAAACTCATTAAAACTATAAACCCCACACCCCACATGGATCAATGAACACCTTGGCAATCCCCAACTCCCTCATTCGGCAAAAGAAAATGACAAGAAATCAATGGTCAAGATCAATTTGCTTGGGGACTACTCAAAATGGACGGCATAGATGGTGATTATGGCTCACTCACACAACAAACACACAAGCTGAAGTCTCTCTACAAAGAAACACAAGACCTAGAATCTTCCTGGTTCTTGTATAAATAGGGCAGTTGTAAGCCCTTGAAACACTCACGGGTGTTTACACCCGTTTTTACCCCATGAATCTTCACCACCTCCTTGGATATTCATTTTCCCCCTCCTCCACCACCTTTCCCAGCTACAAATGTGCCAACTTGGCAATCCCACATCCCCAAGATAGACCCAGTTTCGAAGACGGCTTAGATTGAATCTGAAGATTGAATGGCCAAGATTAAGGTATAAACACTCTCACAAAACAAACACCATCGCTGTGGTTTTGTGTGTCTACAAACAAACACAGCAAGAAGAAAGAGAAAAAGAAGACCTAGCTTTAGTTTTCGGCTATAAAAAGCCTTGTAAGCCATTGTGGCAAACATATTCAGTTTTTATTAAGTTTTAATTCAGTTTTTAATTAAGTTTTTATTGTAGTTTGAAGTGCTTTTAAGTTAATGTCTTTTATGCAATTGTAATTCTCAATTTTAATGAAAAATTAAGTCTTTTATACTCAAGTAAGCTCTTCATAAGCTCATTAGAGCTTATTCTTTCTAATAAGCTTCTAATTCATGCTAAAATTGTTATAAAGCCTCTTTTATAAAGTTTTAATTGAATTCATTTCATAAAAGTTCAGTGAATGTAATTTGGAAGCTATTTGAGGTAACAAGACTCCCAAGAGCTTATTGAGCCTTATTGCTCAGGTTAGGAGGCTAAGGAGCATTAGGACAGGTTTTTAGGCCACTCACTCAAGGAAAGAGTGGCCTTAGGTCCTGAGACAGACAAAACACCATGTTTTCATTCTTAAATATTCATATTAGCTCATCTTAGCTTAAAAATATTAGCTTATTTCCTTTTCAAACTTACATGCAAATCATATTTCCTAGACTTGTTCTCTAGTTGTTTTAAGTTTTCATTAAGTAAATTTGTGTAATCCCACCTTATCTTTCAAAACTGTCACTTAAGCTAGTAGAGAAACTAGCTTATTTTTCCAAATAAGCTAGGACTTTTAGTTTTAAAATAGTTCAAATAAGTCAAAATAAGTAGAAGTGGATAAAAAGTTTTCAAAGTTTTAGTTTAAAAATAGGTTTTAAACTCCCTTTGGTTTGACAGTTTTGAGATAAAGGGGTGTTTGGCACAAGGCCAAAACGGGTCAAAAAGGCTTTTAGCATGGGTTATGGTTACTTGGTCAATTTAAGCACAAGTTTTAAGACACTTTTAAGCTGTTTTTAAAATATTTTTAGTTGGAAAATTGTTTTTCAAAAGTGTACAAATCTTCTTTGAAACTGTGAGAATTTTAAAGTCCCCACAAGTGCTTATTGGGATAAGCACTTGTGAATTTGAGTTAAGGGTAAAAAATTTGTGTATTTTGTGTGTCAAAACCAAGCTGCCACAACCCTTGGTGTTTTGACTTTGTGAGTCAAAAATCACCAAGGTTCTTATTGCCACAGTTTCTCAAAACCAAAGGACCCTTTTTCACCACCAAAAATAAGCAAGTAAAAAGGGTTTTTACAAGTCCAAAATTTGTGCACAAGTCCATTAGATAGAGTACTCAATCTGTTTAAGCTTCTTTGTGTTTTTAGAGCTTATTTGACAGCTTAAAATAAGCTGTCAAATAAGCCCTTGAGCTTTGCCTTAAAGCTCCCCTGGTGCAAAGGGGGAACTTTAAGCTCATCTTTCTCAGCCACTAAGAGCAATTAAGCCCAAGTTTTTGGCTTATTTTAAGAGCTTATAGGCTCTTCTATAAGCCTCTTCAGTTTCAGCTCTTAAGAAGCTTATTTGTGTGCTTATTTTTAAGCCCAAACATGCCTCTTGGCTGTTTTTGAGCCCCTTAGGCTGAGGGATTGCTTAATTTTTGATTTTAGCTTATTCAGCTTATTCCACAAGCTCTAATTGTTTCCCAAGAGTTTTTTAGGTTAGGTTAGATATTTAGTGTGCTTATTTCCTTTTTCTAGCTTATTAAGCTCTTTGTTTCCCCACATCTCCACCAACAGTACTAACTCCCTAGTTAATACTGTTGTGGCTGTTAAGCCACCTCTTGGGCTTATTGAGCTTACTTCATAAGCTCACTTGTGTTCATTATAGCTTATTTGGTTGAGCAATAAGTTTAGTTTGCTTATTCCCTTTTTTCTAGCTTATTTGTCCTAGTTTCAAGCATTTTAGCCTCTTTAAGCTTATTTAAGCTTTTCTGCCAAAATAAGCTTCCCACAGCTTATTAGGCCTTAAGCCTTTAGACTTTTTAAGCTTATTTAGATTAGTTTAGCCCCTTTTAGCTTATTTTTAGAGTTTTTGCATAGTCTTAATTTGACCTCCAAGTCCAAAAGGACATACTCTTTTTGCCCTTAAGTCCCAAATAAGCCAAACAGGCAAAGTATGAAGCTTGATTTTTAGCCTTTATTTACAGCTTTTACAAAAAGCAAAAGCTCAGTGACAAAGTTGTTTAAGCCCCACTGCATAACAACTTTGCTTCCTTTGAGTTTTTCAAAAAAATAAAATAAAAGGTGAAGATACTTGTCCCGGGTGAGCAAGACTCGAACGGCCTTAGTACCAAGCAATAATCCCCTGTTAACTCACACACACTTAACCACTATGGCGCCTTGGGTCTTTTTTCGTTAAAGAGAAGACTCAATGCAAGTATATTAAAGAGGGTTTTCCCTTATAATCTAATAAGCTGTCCAAGCTTATTTTCGGCTTTATTTGTTAAGCTGTGTGGTGTTTTGTTATTTTTTCATATGACCTTTATAGTGTAAAGTATGTTTTAGAAAAAAATTTTCAGAATTTTTTTGTAACCATACTATTTTTTATATAATTTAATTTAAGTTAAAAGTTTGTTTACTTCATAAAAACTACCAAAAATTATCAAAAAAATATGTCTTGCTTTTTTAGAAAATTTTAATTTTATCATCTATGTTTGTAGGAAAAAATATAAAATTTTTCGTAGGTCATTTTTAGAACTTACCAATCTTTTAAAGAACGAGGTCCGGGTACGGTTTTTGTTTTGACTCTTTTGGGGTCAAACGAAACCCTTTTCCCCCCCCCGTTTTTTTCGTCTAGTCTTTTTCCCATTCTTCGTTATTTACCCGTAGAGTAGTTTAGAAGTGAAAATTTTTCTGTAGGGTTATTTTTAAAGATTTTTTAGGTTTTCCCCCTTTTGATGAGATTCGGGGTCTCGTTTTGTTTCGTTTTCTAGTTTAATTTCATAATTTTTAGGTTTTTCTTAAACGTTTTAGTCCGTTATTGTTTAATTTGACTTTTTCAACTTCCCAAACTCATTCCTTCCTTCAAACTCAAATCTTCGATCGTATCGATTTACCATTCCAGCCTCGTTGGGGATTTACGACCCGGGAAAGCTCTATACTACTTCTCGGTATCATTGATTCTGCTTTTTGACTATTCTTACTATATATTTGATATTTTATTATATTATATATATATTTTAAGGTGTAGTCAGAGCGGATCAATTTTTGGCGCCGTTGCCGGGGAGGCTGTGCAACCGTTTATCTTTACGTTTGACCATCTGTTTTTGAAATTGTGAATATTTTCTTTTATTATAAATATAAAAAAAAAAGTACAAAAATATTTTTCATTTCTTTTAGTATAATTATCAGTTAAAAAACAAAGAAAAATCAAAAATATAAAAACATTGTCCATAAAAAAGAAAATAAAATTCACAAATTGGTAAAATACCAAAATATAATATTCTCAACTGAGGTATTATCATAATAAGTTCCGGTGAACTTGTTGGTTCCCAACTCGAACAAAAGATTTAAAAACTTGCCTTTTGTGTCTCTTACGACGTACGGCTCACCTCAGAAAGTTAAACAAACTATAAAGTGGGTATAAGGAGGGTTGTTCCTAGGAACTACGACCCGAAAGGAGAAATAAGCTTCGCGCTATTCCTACTCCTCCGCTCACCTGTGAGTTTATCTTTTTGAGAGTTACCGTGAAGTAAGCAGATTATTTGGTTTAAGTTGTCTTATCTCATTGTCCGTTAAAATCAATTGTGAATTAATCTTTGAAAAACCAAAAAAAATAAAAAAAATAAAAAAAAATAATTATTAGTGTAAATTTTCTTTTTGTATTTCTATTTTGTGCATGCGCACTCGTTCTCAAGCCCGTAGACGTCGACAACCACAAGTTCGACAAACTTCTGTTGAATCATCTAATCTTGAGAAACCTGATAATCCTCCCATAGTTACGATGGCCGATAATCGTACTATGGCGCAATTGCTCGAAGCACCCACCGAGGGTTACGAGGATGCGATAGTTATTCCGACCGTTTTCAAGTTTTAGTGTATCTTTAAGTTTCAAAAGTTTTTCAAAGTTCTTCTAATGTTATATACATCAGGGTGTTTTGGATATGCTTTCTCAAAAACTTATCTAGCTTATAAGGTTTTCATTAGTAAGGAATTTGGGCATTTTTGAGCTTTATGTTGGATTGATAAGCAAAATAATGACTTAGTGCTTATGGGTTCAGATAGAGTGTGGCTTATTTATATGATGGGTAGGTTTTTTTAGAGCTCTTATTTAGGTTCTTTAATCACCGGTTTAGGCAAGGGAGCATGTAAGTTTCCATTTTTTCAATACATTTTGCTTTTAGTATGTTAAAGGGCTTATTAAACTGCGGTTTTTCTTGTCTTTTTATGATTTATTTTTGTTAGTCTATGCCGCTTGATTTATTGGCTTACTTAATTGTTTTCATGCCGTTTTTTTTAGTCTTTGCTTTGAATCTGTCCTTTATTTGCTCTTAAACTTTTTAATTCTTTTTTTATGCTTATTTGCCATGAAATTGTTGATTATTTATGCTTTGTTATGATGTTTAGTGCTTATCTGACTAGTTTTTTTAGTTTTAAATAGTGATTTAGTAGTCGCGAATTTTCATAGTTAGTAATGGTAGTGTAAATTTGTTATAGTACTGGTAGTTCATGGCCATGAGTAATTCTGTTGGATTTATTAGCTTATTTAGTGCTTATTCATGATTGAAGGTCTGCTTATAAGTGTCTTATATTGTTTATTTGATGATCTGTCTTTTTAACAGTTTAGGATCGAATCGCTTGATATAAGAACAAAAATGACTGTTTGAAATCCTAAAAGTGCGGTTTGGAACAATGCCAGTAACTTAACACATAGTTATTAACTGAAAGTTTTGTCTTTTGGACTTTAACCCTAACTGTACTAACTCAAGTTAGTAACTGGTTGTGTATTAAAGTTTAGTTACTGGTAGGGTATTTTAGTTTAGTTCTCGGTATATTGTTTGTGCGCTGTTAGTGCTTTTATTTGCCTTTTAGCTTTTTATTATTGAGTTTTTAGGATTTAGTTTAGCTTTTTAGGAGTAGATTTAGCCATTTTCGCTTAGTGTCTTTTGTTCTTAGAGCTATATTTCTAGCTTGATTGTGACTTTTTTATAAGAAAGATACTTTTTTTAAGTGTTTATTTTTTTTAGCTTATTTGCCGAATTATAGCTTTTTTCTAGTTGCTTATTTTTATGCTTGATGCTGCTCTTTTAGGGTGTTAGTGTAAATATGTGTTTTAGCTTAATTGCGTTTTAATTCTTATTTCCATTGTGTTTTATCGAAGCCTACCTTTATGCGACTAGTTCTTAAGTTGTGGAAGCTTTGCATTTGCACTACTTTTTAGAGTAGCTCACTGCTGAGTATATTTGTGGTATTAGCATTTATCTGTCTTAAATTCTGTAGACTTTGTAATTTTTGTTCTTAGCTGCCTTTATAGGTGGAGTGTAGGACATATCTTAGCTTTTTTGTCATTTAGTTATCTTATTGTTAGGTTTGTTTAGCTTTTCAAAAAGTTATATATCTTCTTAGGGTTTAAAATTTTTTTCGATTTTTAGTTCTTGTTTGAACTCTAGCGTTTTTATTCTCTCCCCGTCCTCGTTTTAGGAATTTATCATTATAGCTTCGTCTGTTTTTTAGGTTTTCATTAATTGTTTTTGTCATTCTAATTTGATAAAACGAAATCAAAAGCCTTTTTCCATTCAAGCAATCGTAATTCTTACCAACTTTCGACTTTCTAAATTGCTCCATCGTTGGGGGATAAACGATCCCGGGAAATATTCATATCATATACCCTCGGTTTCATTGAATTAATTTAGAATTATCACTATTTACTATATATTTTATTTTTATATTATTATTATAAAGGTGTGATTTAAAAACAGGGATAATCAATTATAAAGGTATATATGATATGTTAAAGTGAGAGAAATGAATTCTTTTGTACGAACAGGATTGAAAAAACTCTGTTTGATACTTTTGCTTATATATTTAGTCCTACTTTTATTATAATTTGTCATCTTTCAAAGAGAAGCTAATTAGCAACTGTCCAAATCCTTGTAACTGAGTAGTTACTAAAATTCATTGTTCTAGAGTTTTTATAATTTCCCTTTTTCAAATGAAGTAGCCGTCATTTTTATTTCAATATGTTGATCATTAATAATGTCTTACTGAATGAATGACGCTTGTACATGTTATCTACATCGGTAATGTACAGAAATGTATGATCATGAACTTTACTTACCTTTACAATGAAAGGTAAGAAAAACTATGGAGATAATAATTCGTACTGTATGGCCCATATAGTCTGAGGGATGATACATTTATGTTTCATAGTTACTGGGAGGTATTCAGAGTTTAACATATGGAATTAATGGAATTGACAAATCGATGTCGAGTTTTGATAATTCACCAGATAACAAGAGTTATGGAATCTATCACTTTATTAATTTATGGATAACTGTTACATATGAAACTTTAAAAGAGCTGATATCTTTATTTCTACGTGTCTACGTTAATAGGATTCTTAGAATAAAACAACAAACAACAAGGATTGTAGTTTGATTTTGGGTTTTCAGACTTATGAAGTGTGTTTCAGAAGATTCTGGTGATGAACTTGAATTTCTTTAGATGAGTTGGTTCTAGAGAGAAATCCTTGAGTTAACTAAAGCCAAACTTGTCTATATGTACGCCTCTTGAGCCACCTGTTGTTTGCTTTGAGCACCGAATTTGCTTACTGTTCCTTTCTATCCATTGACATTAAAAGTTATGGAACTGTTGTAGGTTGTTTCTAAGTGGGTGGTCTCCGTACTCTTTCATTTTTTTTGGTTCTTGCTATTCGGGGGATGATGTGACAATACACTGTGGTGGCATATGTCTCTACGTGACAGTGCGATGATGGGTCGCACCTTTCACTACACGACAAAAATATGTCCTGCCTTTACCTAGGACAGTTCTCACCAACCCTCAACTGACATTCCCATCACCTCCAATACGTTCCTTCGCCTTTTACCCAAACTTGACTTGGCCGTAAAATCTTCGTTTTTAGGAGTTACAAGGCCCACCTTATATCAAAATGGACCTTAGAACATCCTTTATCATATTTGAAAGCCTAATTTAGATTTAAAGAATCTCTCGACATGCTATGGTCAAGTCAAACTTTCTGGTCAACAAAAGTCAACCTAAAGTCATACAAAAACTCATTTTTGTCAAATTCTAATTATTCCAGCATGCTTAACTAGCCTAAAAACATGCACTAAAACTATCAAACATGTGTTCATACTTGTAACACTTTCAAATCGATTTTGCACTTGAATCATCTAGCTACAATTACATATATACAATAAGCAACTAATCTAGCAACAAGTAATGACAAGTAAATACTCACAAAGCTATAAGAAAAATCAACTTTTGTTTCCCTTTTGCCTTGACCGTACGGATGAACCACAAGGACCAACCAAACAAACTTTTCAAATCAAATCACTTCAATATAACACTAATCTAACACCCCTAAACAATTCCTTATTTACCAAATCACTAAAAATTAACCAAAAATCCAACTTTTTAAATACTTAGTGCATGTAAGGTTTTCTTAGTAGGATTTGTAGAGGATTAAACAAGGATTAAAATGGAGTAATCAGATTTAAATGCATGTAAGTAATGAATTTTTGACAATGGATTTATGTGTGTGTGTGTGTATTTCGAATGGACAAAGAGGAGGAGAGAAACAAGAAAATGAAATTTTTATAAAAGAGTGAAATGGAAGTATATGGACCCTATTTATAGAAGTAAACTTTGATCACTTGGAAATTTAGGTCCCTCCTTCTCATAAGTCCTTGGAAGTTTAATACAAATTGGTTATATTTCTGTTACTTAGCCGACCAAACACGGGTAACATCACGTTAATAAATATTTTTAAATCCGTCCTACTAAATATAGTTTAAAACCTTTAATAAAACATTAAACTTCGTAAAACACTACCTTTAAACATGGTTTTTATAAAAACTCAGAGCAATAAAATATATTTTTCTGACTTCCTTGAATGCTAAATACAAATAGAAACTAAATCACAGAATGAAATTCACCAATAAATGGAAATTCTAATCAACCACATATAGCATAACGACTATAATTATTTACATAATTAAACTAACTATCTTAGCTAAGGATAGACGTTGACCTGAAACTCGGGTTGTTACAACACTTTATCTCTCAATTATTTTTGCTCACCAATTCATTCTTTATGTTTTTATCATACAACTCTCTTTGTGTTTTTCAGCTCACTTAATCTCTCTATTCTTTTTCTCACTATTTCACACAGACTTTGTACATTTTACCATCAATTCCAATAGTTTAATACTGTCCTCCCCACTTCCAAGTGTGTAACCTCTTAAGAGAGGTGGATCATTAGACTATTTAGATGTAGTCTTAAACCTAGTTTGAGCATCTACACCCCCCAATATGGTATCTTGGCACCTGGGACCACTAGCTGAACCAATTCCCTAAGGACTTGATCCATTAAGTGTTGCCATGGATTGGGTCTTATTATTGTTACCACTGTCCTGCTTTGTTTCTAAGCTAGAAGCAGTAGTGGCAGCCCTTTCCATACTGTCACCCAACTCTATATGGACAGCCTCATCACCAACCTTTACAGGGGGATGACTAGACTGAGGTATCTTGGTGTCCTGGCCTCTTTTGACATGCCTAGATGTTTTTGATTCTTTTTAACATACTTTTGATAATACAAATCCTTACATCCATGCTTTGACTGTATATTGACATAAATAGCCTCCCCTCAAACAATGCTTCAAGGGATAAGAATTTGCTCAAACAGTTGTAACCTTGGCTCTTATGACATCCCAACAGTACTAACTTTTGCCTGGCAGTAGTAATTTTTTGCCTAGCAGTATTAAGAGATATCTAACAGTATTAACTATGTCTTCAATAATTATACAACAACATGTCTCTATTCATCACAAGCACATTAGAAAAGACTAGATAGACATGTGAGAATTCATGAGGATCCATATTTATGTATAACTCATGAATAAAAGTTAAAAACTATTATTCAAAAACATTAACTTCTTCTCAAACAATACATCAGAGGTGAAGCATTCAACATCAGTTATTCAATATGCTTTACCTGCAGATGTTAGTACATAGCTAAAAATACATAATCCAAAGTATTTTCTTCTTGACAGTATTAAGTATGACCAACAATTTTAACAAGCAGTCTTAAGTATAAATAGCAGTACTAACTATACTTAGTAGTACTAATGGATACAACACACAATACTAATCCTTTACAAAACTTTACAAAGATATAAAGAGATTTAAACATTAAGGATTAAGAATTCCAATACTTGAGACCAAGTACTGAAACCTTCCAGCATCAAAACCTTTTGTAAGAAGATCTGCAACATTTTGTTCAGTATCAATTTTAACCATTTGAATTAACTTTTTAGCATTGCAATCTCTTATAAAATGATGTCTAATCTCTATAGGTTTTGTTTTAGAATGTTGAACAAGATTTTCAATAATGCAGATAGTACTATTATTATCAATGTGGATCATAGTATTCATGAAACTATACCCATAATCCAGCAATTGGTTTTGAATCCAGAGTACTTGTCCACAGTAACTAGCAGCAGCCACATATTCAGCTTCAGTTGTAAAGGTGTCAACCACAGTTTGCTTCTTACACTGCTATGATATCAACCTATTTCCTAAAAACTAACAACCTCCAGTTGTTGACTTCCTATCTTGAGTGGCTCCAGCATAGTCATTATTAGTATAAGCAAGTAGTTCAAATGGAGAATCTCTAGAGTACCAAAGGCCTAATGTTGGTTTGCCTTTTAAATATCTAAAAATTCTCTTAACTACTAAGAGATGAGATGTCTTTGGAGTAACTTAGAATCTGGCACATGCACATACTGCAAACATGATATCTGGTCTAGATGTTGTAAGATACATCAAGGACCCAATCATAGATCTGTAGAGATATACATAAACATCATTAGCATCTCCATCTTTGACTAAAGGTTTTTCCAAATCAACTAGAGTTAAAGAGAACATCACATAACAAGTGTAGTTGAATTTATTTCAAAATCTCACTACATATTTATCATGGCTGATAAAATATTCATATTCCTTCTGACAATACTTTAAATCCCAGAATAGAAGGAAGATCTCTAGTAGAAAACTCATGAAACTTATCCTTCATAAGCTTTCTCAAACCCAGTACACATTCCATATATGTAGAGCCAAAGTAAATGTCTTGTTTCAACCATATACCTTACAACAAAATATCTCCTTTTTGCTTCTTGATAAACAATGTCTGATCTATTTTCCCTCTTTTAAACCCATTGCCCAATAGATAGTTAGCCAAGGTTTCATACCATGCTTTTGGTGCTTGATGCAACCCATAAAGTGCCTTGACCACCTTGTAAACTTTATCTAGATTGTCAGGATCTTTAAATCCTGGTGGTTGAGTAACATAAACCTCTTCCTCAATAGTTCCATATAAGAATGCACTTTTAACATCCATTTGATATACCAGAAAACCTATAAAAGAAGCATAAGCTAAAAACAATCTTATTTCCTTAATTCTTGCCACATAAGCAAAAACTTTTTCATAGTCAATACCTTCTTCTTGTCTATGACCCCGTGCAACCAACCTTTCTTTATTCCTAATCACAATACCCCTTTTATCTTTCTTGTTTCTGAAGACCAATTTTGTTCCAATAGCCCTCTCTCCAATAGGCAAATCCACAAGTATCCAAACCTGTTAGAGTTTGAATTACAGAAGTTCTTCCTGCATTGCTTCTACCCAAGATGAATCAGATAGAGCTTTAGCAATGCTTGTAGGTTCAATCTATGATAAGAAACAAGCATATAAACAAGTATTCAAGGTATCATGTGTTTTGTGTTCATATACAGCACTAAGAAACCTTTGTTCAGAAGTAGGTTTTGTCATTCTTCTTGTCTAAACAGATGTCTTCACATCACCAATCACATTTTCAATTGGGTGATCCTTATGAATTCTTGTATTAGGAGTGGTTGGAACCGTATAGGAATTTGTGATGTTCCCCAAATCAACTTTTGGTTTATCTTCATCACTGAAGAACTCTACATGAGTGGCTTCAAGTGTATGACTAGCTCCCATTTTGAACATATCATTAGGGCTATCTTGATCATTTGAACTAGCAGTACTTACTGATGGATCAACAATATTAACTTTAGGACTGGTAGTATTAACATGTTGTCTAGCAACATTAACTTCCTTAGTACCGCTATCATCTTCAGACTTATCTTTTTCATCATTCTCATTATCTGGACCATCTTGATCCTGCTTTGAATCATAAGTAGCAGATTTTGGTTCACCGTTATCAACATCCTGGGATGGTGAATCAAAGTATGAAGCATTTTTCCAAATTGGCATCACAATGCAATCTTGACTGATTTCTTGTTTCTGTGTAGATGTATCTGCATTAAGCTCTCCTTGTGTACCTGCAGATTCATTAGTGATTGTACCTGCAGCTACTTGTACATAATTCATAGATTGGGTTAGAGAATCAATATCAAATAGCCATTTTGGACCATTCCCTTCTATCATAGTCTTATTCTCTAAAAACCTAATATGCAAGTTTTCTTCAACCCTCTTGGTTCTTGTATTGTATACACTAAAAGCTTTACTACTCAAATAATATCCAACAAAGAAACCTTCATCACTTTTGCCATCAAACTTGCCTAAACTGTCTAAAGTATTAAGAATGGTAACATGACATCCAAATGGTCTCATAAAACTTAGATCTGGTTTAAAACCTCTAAAAAGTTCATAAGGTATCTTGTTATGAGGCTTGACTACTAAGACCCTATTTTGTACATAGCAAGCAGTACTAACTGCTTCAACCCAAAATGTGGTAGGTAACTTAGAGTCAGCTAACATTGTTCTAGCAGCCTCAATTAGTGTCCTATTCCTCCTCTCAGCCATACCATTTTGTATAGGAGTCCTGGATACACTGTATTCCCTCTTAATACCTTTTTCTCTACAAAAATCATCCATAACTTTATTCTTAAACTCTTTTCCATTATCACTTCTGATTATTTTCACTTTCTTATCTACTAGGTTTTCTATTCTTTGATAAAATTCTTAAGAATCTCACTGGTTTCATCCTTAGATGCTAAAAAGAAAACCCATGCAAACCTGCTCTAATCATCAGTGATTACTAAGCAATACTTCTTATGCATTAAACTACTCAAAAAGTTAGACCAAACAGATCCATATGAAGCATAAACAAAGGCTTAGTAATTGGATTTAGAACTTTAGATACAAGAAGCTCTGTGTTGCTTCCCTTTAAGACAAGCAACACAGGTTTGATCATTTTCAAAACATTTTATAGGCAATCCTCTTACAAGATTATCCTTAACAAGCTAGTTTATGTTCTTAAAATTAATGTGACCAAGCCTCCTATGCCAGAGCATTGATTCATCTAATGTAGCCTTTGCAACAAGACAAGTTAAACTCTCTTTAGGAACAATGTTCTTCATATCAAAACTTTACATGTTGTCCTTTCTAGGAATTTTAAGAAGTATCTGACTTTCATCATGCA
>BQNB010031134.1:43680-54271 GCA_026074375.1 Tanacetum coccineum
GTCCGGTATTATTGGACGAAGATGCTTCATCGTCAAAGAGGTTTCTTTCGGCAATAGCAAGAGAGTCGTTTTGATGTGATCGCAAAGCAGCTCTCCTAAGCCTTCGGAATTCTCTTTTAGGTTCATCGAGAGGTTCTGTTAATCTTTTAACGGTGCTACGCTTCATGATGACAGATTTACGAAGAAAAGATAGACTACAAGAAAGCTAATATGCGGAAATTAAATCTTACTTGAAAGGATTCAAGTAAGTAGAACTAAGCTAAACTATGATCAATACCTAACAATTCCCTGCCGGCGCCAAAAACTTGATGTGGTCGTCGTAAGACTTCTGCACGAAGTTTTACAACTCCCTAGGCAGAGTACCTAATCGTTGTAGTAGTAGTATAGGCAAAACTCAGGGTTGTTATCGTTCTCTAGGGGAATAGGTTGGGAAGGCTTGATCACGGTCTAACAGAATTCTAAGGGTGGAGGGAAGATTCTTTTTGTGTTTTTGTATTTTATAAAAGCAGGTAAAATCATATATTAGAGAGGTGGTTGGTTTTAGCTATTAAACTAAATATTAACTAAGCTACTAGTGATAACAATATAATAAAAGACTGTGTTTATTTAATCATGTATTACTCCTTAGATTGCTTCTCCTAGTGTTGTTGCTTTGTCACACTTGTGATGATCTATTGATTCGTAGTAATCTATACACGTAATAATAAAATATAATATGAAAATCCCAAACTACCCTTGAGGACAAAGGTAATGAGGAAAATTCTCACAAATATATATAATAATATGTATATTCACCGGTAAGTGATTACCGGGTCGTTTTCCTCGAAGATTTATGAAATTGAGACCACGTTTGTTGTTTGGAAAATGATTTGAATTGGTTAAAAGATGATTTGTTTCCTAAAATCCTAAAAGTGAGCAAATTAAAAGACAATTAAACCTAACTTAAATAAAGGGAAATTAAACTTTAACGCAAAACGGGAATCCTAAATGGTGATTAAAAACTCTAATTTTCCAAAATTAAACCTAACATGAATTTTTCACTTTTAATATACTCTAATTGACTAAAAAGTAAGTTTAAAGAAAACTAGAACAAAAACAAGTATGATACGGGCTTGTAAACACTAAAAATGTGAACGGGAAACGATTCCCGTTCTTTAAAAATCAAATATTTTGCAATTTTAACCCTACGGAAACAAAATTAATTTTCCTAGAAACTATATGATAAAAGAAAATTTCTAAAAAAGAAATTATAATTATATTGATTATTAATCTATGTTTTATTGAATTTTTAAAGTTTTTAAAAAAAATAAATGATTAAAAATACTAAACTAATTATAAAAATCCTGGAAAAATTACAAAAAATAGTTTGGACAAATAGGAATCTAGGAAAAGAAAAGCTTTTAAACACAGCATAATCGAACTGTGTAATAAGCTTAAACATCCTTATAAAACTAAAATGCTTAAAAATGGTATAAATAAAGAAAGATAAAGCAAAGGTAAAATGGGATAGCAATGTAGTGCAAACTGTTAAGTATGAGTGTGTGTAAAGGTAAGGTCGTGGGTTCGAGTCCCAGGCCTTGCTTTTTTTATTTTTTATTTATTTTTGAAAACTTTAAAAAACAAACTTGTTAGAAAACCGAAAATAAGCACTTAAATAAAAGAAACTTTTTATAAAATTCCCTAAATAAGCTGGAAATCAGCTTAAAAGACAGAAAAATGCTAACTTTCTTTTTTAGCTTTTATATAAAACTTAAGAACTTAAAAACATAAAATAAGCTAAACCTAAGACTTAATAAGCTACTTATATATTAATCCTAACCTATTAAGCAGATTCAGTCTAGAAATAAGCAAAGAAATAAGCCTAAAGCTGAAATTTCAAAAATAAGCACCTATAAGCAAACTAAGAACCAAACAGACCCAAAAGCTACCTTTGAACTTATTTTTAAGCTAACAAACAAGCAATCATAATAATGAAATTTGTATTTTCTGGAAGCTTGACTTAATGGCTACTTGGAAATACTTTTTAAAAGAAAATTGGAAAACAAGAGCTTATAGAAAAAGCAGTTTGAAAACAAATAGAATACTCAACATATGCTGAGTTTTCTCTTTGCTATGAAAAGACAAATAGCAAACTTTGTGCTCATAAACAGATAAACAAAATAGCTTATAATTGAAATTAACTTAAACAATTAAGTAACCCCTAAAGTCTAATTGGCAAACTAAAAAACAAAAAACCTATAATCACCTTATACCCTCTGATATGAGTGACTGGATAAAAGCCTCTTATCTACTTTTCTTTACTGATGCATTTGACACAATTTGAACCGAAACTCAAATCCAAATGTGCAGACCTATAACTCTTGATTATATGCTTTTAAAAACACAAACTAAGGACAAATTTAGCATTAACCTTCACTAAATTGATTTGAAACTAAAAATTCAAATGAACCTTAATAGATTTAAACTAAAAATAACCTAACTTTTGAAAAACTCATTATCCCTATCCTAGCTTTTATAAATTTAGCACAAACAGACTTAGTTCTGAACACGATTTAAACCAAAAACTTTAAGACCAAATGGTCTCACGCAAGTACTAACTGATGGTTAGTACTACAGAGGACCAAACCCCCCTTTTATATTTTATGAAACGCCCATTTAAGCTTAGGAAATTTGAATCTAATGACAAAACTAAGTACCAGATATTAATAAGCATTTTAACAGTCCTAATGAGCATATAACAACAATCAAATAAGCTAGAATAACAAACAATAAGCTAATGCTACTTATTTTTGGTTTTTTAATTGATTTTTAAGACAGAATATGAAAACAAAGATTTAAAACTAAAAATCAACTACAATAAGCATAAATCTACTATAAAGAGCATTAATCAGCTAACTAAGACAGAAATAAGCAAATAGATAAGTAAATGAAACAAACAGCAAACAAAGACAGAATTAAGCTATAAATTTAAAGACAGAAAAAGTAAATTGATGCAGAACCTGAAATCCCAGCTAAACAGGGATTATTGCTCAAAAAGAGCTTATGTCTACAAGCTCTGGCTTATTTAGAATAAGCCAGTGAGATCCATGGACCCTTCCAGGTTTGGTCCATCATCCAAGTTTAAGCTGTGGTACATGTTGGAAGGAGACTTTGAGTATAGATAAAAGCTTATTTAGAAACTTTTTGAGCTTAAATGACAACTTATGAGTAAGCTTAAGAGCTTTAGAGCTTATTTTAACAAAACAGAGCTTATTTAACCATTTTATGAAAAACAAAATACACAATTCAGAAACTTAAACTTTTATTAATAAAAGATGCTGATTACAAAAGTGAAACTTGAAATTACATTAAGCTAAACGTTACTTGAAAGGAAAATTACAATTTAAAAAGCTACTTAAAAAAACTACTTAAAACTACTCCTAGATGCCTTTTGTGAGTGAGGCATCACTTGTATTTATACTGCTTGAGAGAAGCTTCTAGGTCCCAAATTCTGTTAAACGCTCCCCTTAATCCTGGCCCTTCCTTCATCTCTAATCATTGGCTCTCCTGTTAACACCGTTGGATCAATTTTGGAGCACACGGATTGCCAGCGTGGCAATCCTTATGTCAGACCCTTTTGTGCTTCTTTTACAAGTAATTTAGTGTAAAAACCCACTTGTTGATGTGCTTCTTTGATAATTTCGCGTGTCATTATTTGTATACTTGGATCAATCAAAGGCTTTGGTGTGACGTTTTCTTTGCCAGCTTGTCCCTTGGTACTTGAATTGTTCTTGGGGAGCTCAATGGTATTCCTATAGCCCTCGTGGCTAGGTTTGGAGTAGTCTCCTAGAGTGCGGATAGGATTCTCGTCTCCCATGGTGGTTGATGAGAATGGATTACGAAACAGATAACACAAAGAACAGATAGACTACGAGAAAGCTAATATGCGGAAATTAAATCTTACTTGAAAGGATTTAAGCAAGTAGAACTAAGCTAAACTATGATCAAAACCTAACTATTCCCCACGCAGCGGCGCCAAAAACTTGTTGCGGTTGTCGTAAGGGACTTCTTCAAGAAGTTTTACAACTCCATATACAGTGTACCTAACCGTTGTAGTGTAGTATAGGCAAGACTCGGGGCTTGTTATCGTTCTCTAGGGGAATAGGTTGGGAAGGCTTGATCACGGTCTAACAGAATTCTAAGGGTTGAGAGAAGATTCTTTTTGTGTTTTTATGTTTATAGGAAAGCAGGTAAATCATATATTTAAGAGATTGGTTGGTTTTAGCTATTAAACTAAATAATAAACTAAGCTACTGGTGATAATAATATAATAAAATATCGTGTTTATTTAATCATGTATTACTCCCTAGATTGCTTCTCCTAGTGTTGTTGCTTTGTCACACTTGTGATGATCTATGTAATTATTTCCTAAGTCATGAACGAATTACACGAACCCGCCGTCTATTTAATATTCCGTTAAAGCAACGCACAAGTAAGGTAGTATGAAGACTATTACAAGGCCCCTAAGAGTATATTAAATGCATTTGAAATATATTAAGAGTGGATCAACCATATAAGGGGCAAGGTAGTATGAAGATTGTTACCCGATGGTATCCTTTCTACACAATCATGTTTTCCTAGACATATCAACAGCGATACAGACAAAAGCTGGTTTTCTAAGACCTAACATGCATATTCATCACAAGAAGCAACACCACTAAGATCTACATCCTAGGTTTCATACAATCATAAATAAACACAATAGAAGGTTTAGCCAAGCATGTTAAAGATAAAGTAAGAACATATAAGAATCACACAACAAGACATATTGAATGATTAAGATAGTCTTACTTGATTAAAACATGAATTGAAGGAAGTACAATAGGGTTTTGAGGCCCTAAAATCGTCCCTAACAGCTGCTAAACGAACTAGGGTTCGTCCCTTTCTTTTACTCTAAAGTTACACACTTAAAACCCTAAAAACGGATTTGTATTTATAGGAAAATCGTTGTGACGGCGTCGCGTGTTGATCATGACGTCGTCATGAATAGAATATTCTAGATAATGGGTTGGGTTGTACAATCTGACGCCGTCTGGAAATCTTGTGACGCCGTCTTGAGATGGGTTGTGACGGCGTCACGTGTAATCTGTAACGCCGTCTCCAGCTTCTGAGTAGAAATTCTTGAGAGATGTTTGTGTAGGTTCGCAGTCTTGTCTGTTTCTTCTCTAAATGAGCCCAAGTCATGTGTATTTCCTCCAAATGCCTTCCAAATGTTAAATACCTAAAAAGGAACGATTAAGTACCTATTTTGGGCATAAATGCATGATTTAGGAGGTTAAACGACCCTGATCCGATGAAACTTACTCCTTAAAACGTATATATATATATGATATAAATAAATTCAAGGATGAGAATCCGCGAGATCTGGGGGAGGGGGGGGGGCTTGTCCCAATGCCAAATGGGCTTTTTCTACCTATACAAAAACAAAAAGTCAGGGGTCCCATGTTAAACCCTACTCTATTAAAGGAATTTAACAACACAACCTATAGACCTTCGTAATTAATAGCGCACGAAAAGTCATATACTTAGCACCTCACATAAGTATTTGTGATATTCTCTCTTCCACTCGGAGTTGTATAATAAATTATAACATAATGGGGAAACGGAAAACAACAACTCATTACCTGTCAATACGTCATAATAAATTACATAGGCCTTGGTTAAAGGATCAAAACACCCCGCTAGGTGCAAGCATTTTCATTACTATCTTAAGAGGACTTATAAAGGGTAGGGGTTGTAGTATTTAAGATAGACATAAAAGGAACACAGAAAAATATAGGATACATTGAGTCGGGTGTCATTTGGGTGAATTTGGAGTGGAAGGGTTAGTCTAATTATTCTTTACACGAATACAGCCTGGTTAGGTTGTCTAACCAAGACTCGACTAATACTATACAAACTCTACACAACTCTACCATCAATCCACTATTTATATATAATATAATACATACTTAGGAGTTTATAACACAGTGACCCCTACACTTGAGCATTTACATGCTCGATATTTATCAATTTAACTAATGATGCTGATTTGCGGCTTGGAAATCAAAACTAACATTGAGTATCATGCTACAACAAAATATATGGGGGTATTGACTTAAACTATTCTTCCCCGATTCTTCTGCAAATAAAAAACTACCATGAATCCCAATCGTCCTCAAACATATTTACAAGGATAAAGGACTAAGCACCCGTGTCACGCAATAATAACATTGGAATTCCAACCCAATAATGTACCTAAAGTGAGTACATACAATAGGCTAAGGCGATATGTGTGTAACGAAAGGTTTAGGGTATAATAATTGCTCATCTCACTAATAATCTATGAATCAACCAGAACAGTTACGAGAACCTTAAAAATTGCTAGGCTTCGGAGGGTTAGTACTAGGGTATCTACCACTAAGAATGATTGCATTTCAAGGGTGGGGATAGTTATATGACCTGTGTGACTATCAATAACATTTAACAATGGTTTGTTAAAAACCTGGGTTATATCCTAGTGCCTCTTATCAAGCAAAATCCTACTACTTAATATTCGGGTCTTGAGATGTAATCACAAAAACAAGTTCTAGAATTAATTACTACTGAAACACTCAATAAGAAATTAATATGCTGCTCACTCCTTAACTCGAGAAAGCAAAGGTTATAAACTATCTAGGGAATCAATAATGGAATACCTGACTTCCTAAAGATTCTAGCAGGTGAACCTCACATTTTTTGGGTGGAAATAAGAGGATATGGTGCTAGTATATAAATTCCTATCCATGATAGCTCTATTAATACTCGTTTTCCATCCTAATTTCATAAAAAAAAATTAACTTTGGGTAAAAATTAACCTCTTATGCATGTTTTGATATATAACCCATTTATTTCAAGACAAAGCAAATGGCAAATGAAAGAATAGTTTCTAAGGCTTATTTCCCCTACACTTAAGTTGAACATTGTCTCCAATGTTCTATAAAGGTACGCGTAAAAACAAACAAAGGGAAAAGAAAGCAAGGAAAAAAAACTAGTACTCCCTTGTTTGTGCTCCCTAATAGAGAAGAAACATGTGATTAACTGGTTAAATCGTACCTCCAAGAATGCATCCAATGAAACTCCTAATAACTTTCAAGCTTCTTCTGACAATATAACTGTAAGTCAAAGACAAAGACAACCTATACAAAGCAAAAAATGTGCGATATAATAATATACAATTATAAAATTAGAGTTTGACTCGATAAAGCAGTAAAGATAGGATGAGAGAATTGTCAAGCTCGTTGGTTTTGCAGGTTTATAACAGAAGATTACATATTTTAAATGTTAACGAGTTTTACATTAAAAAATAATTAAAAACGTTTAAGCTTTCTGGACCTGGCGTTGACGGCCGTCCAGGAAAATCCTGACGTCCGTCAAGTGTCCGCGTGTGACGGCGTCCCGCGAGTAAATCGTGACACCGTTTCCACGATCTGTAAAAATGAAATTTTTGTTTTGATGAAAAATTTCCTGCACTGATTCCCTAAGTTAGTTCCTGAACAAATAGCTCAAAAAACCTAAGATTGACAATTACTCATAGACTCAAAACTACACCGATTATCTAAACCATTAAATTACATGTTTGACTTGGATTCTAAAAACCGGATAAATTCCCCTACACTTTGTTGTTGCAAATACTATGATTTCAAACGAAGACGAGTATCACAAACAAGCAAGCATGATTAACAAGTAGAGTTCGAACAAGAAAGAATAAAAAGAAAAGAATAAAACACAAGACACCCATAAATGTGTGGAAAAGTAAATATTGGAGGTTGCCTCCCAAAAAACGCTTTTTTATTTTACGAGCCTTGTAGCTAGACTCGAAGTCACACGTTTTCACGTGTCGTAGAAGTGGTCTACGTCGATGATTTCTCTTGGACTTTCTTTTTCGGAGATCTTCCTAGTGGTGGGGATTGATAGTGGGGTTTTGGTGAACTCCTCTCCGTCTGGTCGATCATAAGTTCTAATCTTGGCGTGCATGAACATCACCGTTTTTGGGTGGTTTATCCCAGTTAATTAGTTTTTTAACATAGGTCCTCTGATTCCCACATGTTACACTTAAGGTTAATTGTATGACTCCTAATAAATTCTACCCATCTTCCTAAACCCTAAGGTATCCTAAAAGGATTAAGCTCGTCATCTCTAGCAATTTTCCCATTTCCGGGTAAATGGCAGTCTAAAAAGTCTTTCCTAGTGAAATAAGGGGTTTGGGTGCCTATTCCATCCGAGTGAGGTCGTGGTTTATACGATTCCCTTTTTCCAAATGTGGTCCAATAAGGTGCTTCCTCCTCGCCTAAGTCTACTCATTTTACTCCGAATACTGACCTAGTGATTCATTTTCCTACCGCTATTTTGGCCATCCTACAATCTATAACTGCGTTGGCGGTTGCTAGGAATCCTCTTCCTACTAGCAAAGGGGTCTCGGGGTCCTTCTTCATATCGATCACGTAGAAGTCATTTAATAGTTATAGTTTCGCGCTATATGGGCTTCTACTACTGATTAACAATCTAACGGTAGGATTTGGTTCTGTCAGCTAATCCAAAGAGATGGTCAGTCTCTTCTAATAGTTCGATGTTAAGATTTTTGAAGAGGTAAAGTAGGATTATGTTCACACATGATCCTAGATCAGCTAAGGACGTCGAAGGCTTTGAGTCCCCTAATCTACAAGGTAGAGTAAATAGTCCGGGGTCTTCCATTTTCGCGAGTATTTCTCCTTGGTCTAATCTGATATGTACTTTTGCTAGTTTCTAAAGCTTACTACGTAATATATCTATATGGTGTCACACCTCCAGACGGGGCCTGGACGGAATACATGACAGAGAGGGCGTACGTCCTCCATAATTTCGAACACAAGGCACGAAAGAATGACCACTAATAGACGTTTTGAAAATCATAACTCGTTGTATTATTTAAAAATAGATCAGTTTTACAAGAATTAAAAGAAATTAAACATTTGCGAAGGCGTATTTAAAAAGTACGGAAGCCTAATTTGGTTTCAAAGCCAACGAAGTATGAATGAGTAAATAAAATCTTGATTAATTGAATACTATTGCACGAAGACTCCACATAGCACATCAAAGAAGTCCAAAGCTAATCATCTGAGAAAAACATGCTAAAAACGGTCAACATAAAGTTGAGTGAATTCATAGGTTTAAGTAAAACATTGATCAAAAATATTTATTGAATACCGCTTCACTCACATTATTATGAAAAGTATTTAACAACTTGAAACGTTCAATAAAAGCAGTGTGGACCACAAGTTATAGAACATATGTGACAGTTATAACAAATACAACTTCACATACAAATATTTATTGTTGCACTAAGCTCATGACACAGAAACTCAATTTAAAAGGAATCATTTTATATGCCAAATAGAATTACTCGCCCCAAAGGTATCCGACCAAGATCACCTATTGAAAATCCGACATGGTATATATCCGTTTGTTCGGGACCTCCGAAACTAGTAAGCGCTACTTACCCGGATAGGGATAATTAGTCCCAATAGATCTGTTTATAACACCCACGCTTACTTAACCAGTATGATCGGTTAAGAAATTAACAGTTCATGATAGTTCAGGAATTAGTGGTCTATTCGCCACTTAGGCAACACGTAGCAGGGAAAGTAGATCAAGATACTTGTGTCTATAGTAAAATCAACCAATGTATTTCCAAAATAAAGGCTTTAAGTAATTGCATCCATAAGTAAAACAAAGTGTGATATCAATCATGTAATCGAGTTTGCAAATGAACATTTATAAGAGTTTGAAATCATTAGAGTAAATAAGTTTGTATATGAGCATGCTCTCACCCCAAAATAGTAAAGTAAAAGTAGTAAAACATGGGGCTATGAACTCACCTTGATGTTGCAGAATAATTAGCAGAAATGCAACTAATAGGCACAGCATAAACAGAAAACGGAATGGCTCGACCAAGAAGATGCAGTTTAACTTAACGGCTGAGTACATCAACGCGACACGTTGATAAAGGATTTGGATTTCAAGTTGTAAGAGTTTGGTGGTTGGTTAAATAAAACAAATCGAAAGGTAAAAGCAAAGTATGTAATATATTCCGTATATATTACATATGAAGGACAAGAAAATATATAATACATGGCGGGTATTATACACGAATATGTAAATAAAGAAGTCGAAGAACAAGTTGAAGTATGTAATATATATACCTATTATATATCACATATGAAAAATAAGACAAGTATATAATGCGCGTCGTGTATTTTATATAAGAAAAGTATTATATAAGCGACGTGAGAAAATAATTAAAACAACATAATTCGACACGTATTCGGAAATCACAAATTTAATTAATAACAGTTCTCGTATAAAAGTAAACGCATGTTTTATGTAACACCCCCAAAATCGGGTATGCAGCGCAATGGTAACAATGGGGTGCTACGTCAAAGTACAACAATCAAGATATAAGAAACGACCTCAAAGAGACGTTTTAAATAAGTATATTCGATGCATTATAAAATATCAGAGTTTTCAGTTATGGTCCCAAAATGTTAAAAGAGTC